>JACXGI010005281.1:0-48021 GCA_016801175.1 Esox masquinongy | reverse complement strand
GTCCACTGTGTTTTCTGAGGTCCAAGGTCAACGCAGCTGTCTACCAGGAAGTTTTAGAGCACTTCATGCTTCCTGCTGCTGACCAACTTTATGGAGATGCAGATTTCATTTTCCAACAGGACTTGGCACCTGCACACAGTGCCAAAGATACCAGTACCTGGTTTAAGGACCATGGTATCCCTGTTCTTAATTGGCCAGCGAACTCGCCTGACCTTAACCCTATAGAAAATCTATGGGGTACTGTGAAGAGGAAGATGCGATACGCCAGACCCAACAATGCAGAAGAGCTGAAGGCCACTATCAGAGCAACCTGAGCTCTCATAAAACCTGAGCAGTGCCACAGACTGATCGACTCCATGCCACGCCGCATTGCTGCAGTAATTCAAGCAAAAGGAACCCCAACTAAGTATTGAGTGCTGTACATGCTCATACTTTTCATGTTCATACTTTTCAGTTGGCCAACATTTCTAAAAATCCTTTTTTTGTATTGGTCTTAAGTAATATTCTAATTTTCGGAGATTCTGAATTTGGGATTTTCATTAGTTGTCAGTTTTAATCATCACAATTAAATGAAATAAACATTTGAAATACATCAGTCTGTGTGTAATGAATGAATATAATATCCAAGTTTCACTTTTTGAATGGAATTACTGAAATAAATCAACTTTTTGATGATATACCAATTATATGACCAGTACCTGTATGTCTAGAAAGAACACTTCAGTCGCAAAGAAAAGAAAAACCATCAACCAATCTGGAGGTTTCTTACTACCATTACTAATCATAACAGTGCCATTCATAACCAGTCTAATTGCATCGAGACACGGTTAAACAACATGGATCACACTCAGAAAATGTCTCTGGTGCTGCAACATCAGTTAGAAAGACTGCGAGAATCCAAAATGGAAAAAATCATGAGACCACTCCTAATTTTTCTTAAATTAGCATCTCTACATGTATGGCAGCCATTCCATTCCAGTGTCTGTTAAATTCCAACACAGGCACACCTCATTTTACTTAATGAGGTACTGATTAGGTGATTACCTGAACCAAATCTAATTTAATGAGGGAAAGTATAAAAACCACTGCTGTGGTCATCACTATCCTCTTGCAATAAGACCAGCTGGATGGCAAAAACAGTGTAAGTAGTACCTCAAAGGTAATTTCAAATTATATCATATTTGAAATTACAATCATAATTACATCAAAATATTTCATATTTATCAAATTGTATCATATTTTAATACTCTAACTTGTTGTCAGCTTAGATTCTTTAGATCCAATTATCAGTTTGATGAATCTATGTTCTGTTTATGAGATTGGCAAACATCATCTGAAAAATGATTCTATCATTTTATAACAACTTTAAACTAAGTATAAAAACATAGGTGAACCTCTATCTTACATTAACATACAAGTTATCACATTTTTCTTGAATTAACAGTTCCTAAGGTTTTCCATCCAGTTAAACTCAAATAAAACTATACTGTTAAGGTAGTCAACAGTTGTTCCTGAAATTCAGAGTTCCTAAAGTTTTTGACTAAAAACTGCACCGTTGAATTTGAATACAAGGGATTTGGCCAGAGAAACTCATAAAATTGGGGTGGGCTAAGCCTGTGAGTTTCTTTTTTTATTTTTTTCCAATCACAGGCCGCTAGGGTGTGTATAGGTCTAAATGTTCTTTTATTCCTAAAATAATGACACCTTAGAAAAATATTTTGAATGTCAAAAGTATCTTATATGAAGCACATTGTTTGACCTGGACTGCGATTATTACCAACATGACAGACTTAAAATATTGAATACGATCATTTTGTTGTCACCTTAGATTCTTTAGATCCAATTATAAGTTTGATGAACCTATATGATTTATTTATGAACTTGGCAAATATTACCTGAAAGGGTAAAGTCTTGAAAAAGTAATTCAATAAATATGTAGAGACTTTAAAACTAGCTAAAACATGGTGCACCTCTATCTTAGATCAACAAGTTGTCGCATGTTTTCTTGAATTCAGAGTTCCTAAACTTTTCCAACCTGCTAATCTCAAAGTAAAGCTATACTGTTGAGACAGCCAACGTTCTGTCCTGAAATTCAGAGTTCCTAAAGTTTTCTACTAAAAATAGCACCATTGAATATAAATGCAAATGGATTTGGCCAGAGAAACTGCTAAAATTGGGACGGGCTAGCCTGTTTGGTATTTTGTTTTAATCTCAGGTCCCTAGGTCTGTATAGGTCTGTGTATTCATCTCTTCCAAATAAACTTAAAACTTAGAACAATCTTTTGAATGTCCAAGGTATCTTAAATGAAGCACATTGTTTGACTGTATTAGTATTGTTACCAACATGACACACTTAATATATTAAATATGCTCATTGGCTTGGCTTAGATTCTTTAGATCCAATTATCAGTTTGATGAACCTATATGATCTATTTATGAACTTGGCAAATATTGCCTGAAAGGGTAAAGTCCTGAACAAAGTTATTCAATAAATATATAGTGACATTAAAACTAGCTAGAACACGGGGCACCTCTAGCTTAGATCAACAAGTTGTTGCATGTTTTCTTGAAATCAGAGTTTCTAAAATTTTCCAACCTGCTAGACTCAAAGTAAAGCTATATTGTTGAGATAACCAACGTTTTTCCCTGAAATTGTGTGACAAGTGACAAGTTTTGAAAGTTTTCTACTAAAAATAGCACAATTGAATTTGAATACAATGGATTTGGCCAGAGAAACCTCAAAAAATTGGGGGCTCATTTGTTGTCAGCTTAGATTTTTTAGATCCAATCATCAGTTTGATGAACCTATATGTTCTGTTTATGTGATTGGCAAACATAGCTGGAAAAGGTAAAATCGATAAAAATGTATTCAATCAATATATAGTAACTTTAAAATTAACTGAAAACATGGATGCACCTTTATCTTATAAAATTAGTCAAGGTAAGCAAAGCTGAGAACAGCAAGTACTTGGAATACATAGTCTTTTCTGTCTTAGCACTCAAAATATGAGATGTGATTTTATTAAGCATATAAATGCTTGAAAAACTGGAAATTTTTAATAACATACATGATCCAACATGAGTCTTTTTTCTATGTAATGATATCAAACTATATCATATTTATGTCCAATAAAAGACTAAAACAAAATTGTAACCATTTAACATTTGGGTTTTAATCCTTAATTAATTCATAAAACCTAAATAAGTCTCTTCCTAATGTGAGATAGGAAGCCTGGCCCATCCATGGTCAACACATGGATGGGCCAGGTCAATGTACTTAGTCAATGTACACCTTTCTAAACATATGCACAATAAGACCATTTTAATACACAATTTCCCCTTAGGCATCCTAAGGTCATAAAGACATAAAACCTAAATCCGTCTATAGGTCTCTTCCTAACATGAGACAGGAAGCCTGGCCAACCCCCCTCCCAGGGGAAATATCTATATTTAGCCCCACCTAAGGACTCAAAGGTCAAAAAAGAAATAAATCAGACACAGTGCCATTGAAGTTGTCATAAGGAATATTCTATATTCTTCTGCTGATGTAAAAAGGGCTTCATAAATAAAATTAATTGATTGATTGAACCCTCTCTCAACATGACCACATCATTCACGAAGGAAGCCTTTATTTCATCCTTCATGACAAACGGCTCTGCGGAAACCGTTTTGTACCATTGCAAAAACTCATCCTTTTCTTTAGCCATCATGGTATTCACACCGTAGTAATGTGGTTCTGGATGGGGGCCAACATAGTTCTCATTCTCCTTGATGTTAAACTTGTAAGGAAAGTAGCCTTTTTTCTAATCCTTAAACCCCATAGCACACGGCAAAGCCGCCAACTTCATCGGTAGGAAGCAATGACTATTAATGTATCTCTGATTGAATGTGCTGTCTGTAAAAATCATTCGAGTTGTGTGCTATGAAAGTGTAGTCACTGTATTTCGGCTGTCTAAACTTTTGGAAAAAAGCTGTGACACAACCATCTCCGGCCAAACACCATGTATTGTTATCAAAGCTTATTGCACACACAAAATTTGCAGTGTGAAAACCATTCACAGGATTGGCAATTGTCTCAATATCATAAAATATGTAATGATCATTGGGTTCCTCGGGTTTGGACGGTTTTATGAAACCCCATGTTGTTCTAACCACCGTCTTAAGGGTTTTTAATATTAGACCTATATTAGTTTGTGACATTTCTCTGGAACCCCAAATATTCCCAAAGAACAGAATATTAATTATTTTTTGACACCAAATCATCCCTAGTCTCTATCACACTGTCCTCTCCCTAGTCCGCACTATTCTTTCGCAGTACGTTCTACGCCGCATCTTCGAGGTTTCTGATTGGTTAATTTGTTGTTCAGAGTGCCTGCACAGCTAGTAGCCTATCATTTCCCCAACCTGCGCGTGTTAATTTATTGGGTTGTGGCTATTACTTTCGTTAGTTATAAGCAGCACGGAATTAGGATATTTTAAGAATACTCAGTTTCACTTACTTTTAATAATTTGGGACGAGTGACAGGCCTGATCAGAATGTATTATATAGTTTGATTGACCGATTTGAGACAGCTGGACATTTGAAATGTAAAAATTTATTGTCTTAAAATAGCGAAGGGTAGGGGAAGATGAGAGGTACTGTATGAGCGCTTGTAGATTTGTGTTGACTGACAGGATGATCGTGCTGTTCACTTGCCAGACTCCAACCTTTATACTAATAATCTGAATTATTATTTTTAAGTAGGCAAACGGATTCTAAAATCAAATCCTAATAAATTGTATACGATCATGATTTTAGCGAAGATGTAACACCAGTAAAAATAACTCGATTGAGCGACCAAATAAAATACAAAGCCAAAATCGCAGCTTTCTGCGGATTAGAAATCACACGTTCGAATTGATTTTGATTACTCGTGCAACCCTACTCTTCATCTGCACTTCTTATTACTCTTAGAATAATGATACCAAAAAATTTGCCAGAATCAGATGCCAACAACAATCAGCCCTGTAACCGGTGCCACTCACTCTCTTTCTCTCGGCTGGCTCACACAAAATGCGCAGGTAATAGTGCAGAGTAGATCTGCTGCTTGAATGACACACAGAGGACCCAAAACATTTGCCTTTTTTAATCAACGATATATTTTTTTAGGGCTTTAATGCATGATCGGAATTACAGATGAAGAGATCAGGTTCTATTTTTTTTTACTTTTTAAAAAAATATTTCTATATTATATATATATATATATATATACACACACAGGCCTACATAATTTGAGATCTATTCATAAGAGATCCGGCCTACAGTACATACAAGGATTATTTCTAAGAACACAGGCAATAACATTTTTATTCGTTTATTAGACCCTACAAATGTACAAAATGAAAATTACAGAGCACTTAAATTATTCAAAAATAAATCCATTAGAATTTAGTTTTCATTTCATCTCATTTTGATGATTTACAAGATAAAATAAGAGACATTGTTGCCCAGTTTGCTATGATCAAAGGATAATATCTGCATGAATAGCCTCACGTAGGCCTAAAGCACAGTTGCTTGATAAACAATTGGTAAATGGTGATTGGTAAAGAACATCTGGTATTTAATTTTGTGAATAATTATTTAGATTTACATTTTAGATTTACATTTGATAAATTAGCCTACACAAGAAGCTGAATCTCCTATTGAGAAACGGTAAAGTGGTGATACATATGTTGAATTGTCAAGTAGCCTATATTGTTTGTATTGTCTCAATAATAGCCTAATTAAATTGAAGAATGGTGATGGAAATCTTGTATTTCATTTGTTCATTCAACCAAGGCTCTATCATTCACATGGGTGTATTGCACAATCATCCATTGACTTCATGCATTCTGTGAGGGGTGATTAGCATCTGGGTACCATTAGCGGCTGCCAGAGTACCAACGCTAAGTGCCACGGGCTGTTGGCCGATTAAGTCGGAAATTCGATTGAATTGTTCACATTATAGGTCACATTAAAAGTGGAAAAAGTTCTGACGTGATTTATCTTTGTCTCATTCTTTTACATAACAAAAACCTGGAATTTTAACAGGGGTGTGTAGACTTTTTATATCCACTGTATAACAAGGTGCAGATGCACTGCTTGAGCAGGTCGAAGAACCAGAGGATCTGGTTTTGGGAAGCTTGGTCATGGATCGTCTGTCTCAAACTCTGCATCCTGGTACAAAGGTGTACTGTGATCGGTTTTTCACAAACATCCAAGGTGTGGAACGAATGATGAAGAAGCAGGTGTACGTGACTGGTACAGTTATGAAGAATTGGGTCTGCAGCAGTGCAGAAGCTACCAACTGACAAAACAATGAAAAAGGCCAGAAGAGCACAAGTTACCACTGGAGATGGAAAGATTTGCGTAGTGAAGTGGTATGACAATAAACCGGTATTGATGATGTCTGTTGTTCATGTTACACAGCCAGAAGACACCTGCCAGCGATGGGACAAGAAACTGAAACAATATGTGACTCGCGACCAAGTATCGTCCGTGAATACAACTCCAAGATGGGTGGGGTTGACTTGGTAGACAGGATGAGCTATTATCGCATCAGCGTCCATCATAAGAAGTGGACACTGTGGATGCTAATGCAATTCACGGATCTGGCTTTAGTGAACAGCTGGCTACTGTACCGCAAAGACCTTACTGTATGTGGTACTCCAAAGAAGAGCATCATGCAGTTCCTTGAGTTTCGTATGGAAGTGGCTAAGACCTTCTTGGCCCAGCGTGACAATGATGTACCAGAAGACGACGCAGACCTTTCGGAACTGGCAGACGACGCAGACCTTTTGGAAAACAAGGGAAAAAACATCCAGTGAAGGCAGAGCCCCATGTCTCAGTCCGCAGGAGGGCTAATGCATATCGAAACATAAAATCAGAAACTTTCTATCAAAATCTGATGCACAAAAACTAATCCATGCTTTTGTTACTTCTAGATTAGATTACTGCAATGCTCTTCTTTCCGGTTACCCTGATAAATCAATAAATAAACTTCAATTTGTGCTGCACACGGCTGCTAGAATCCTAACTAGAACTAAAAAATGTGAACACATTACTCCAGTACTAGCCTCTTTACACTGGCTGCTTGTTAGGGTTAGGGCTGATTTTAAGGTTTTATTGTTAACCTATAAATGAATACATGGACTTGCTCCTACTTACCTCACTGAAATGATCCAGCCATACATACCTACCCGTAACCTTAGATCGCAAGATGCAGGCCTTTTAATTGTACCTAGAATTTCTAAACAAACAGCCGGAGGCAGGGCCTTCTGTCATAGAGCTCCACTACTGTGGAATGATTTGCCAATTAAGGTAGAAATACAAACTCAGTGCAAACTTTCAAGTGTCTACTAAAGACTCATCTCTACAGCATGGTCTATGATTAAGTGTAGTCTGGCCCAGGGGCGTGAAGGTGACCAGAAAGGCTTGATAGTGTCCACCCTTGCTGTCTTGCCAGGTGGGCTCTCCTCGCCACTGGGATGCCCTCCCTCCAATGCCATTTGGGGATGGAGTCACTGGCTTGTTGTTGTCTCTCTGTTGCGCACTTGTGCAATTGGGCTGTACTCTGCTGGCAATACTCGGCCCTCATTCAGGGTGGTTGAGGTTGGTGGGTGTCCCTTTGGTTGATGCTTGGCAATGTGGGTGGATTGATTTCCTGCCTGTTGGGCCCTGTCCGGGGCCTCCCAGGTAAATTTGAAAACGTAATAATTTGAAACTTGGGATGAAAATGTGTTTTGCAGGGTAAATGCTTACAAAACCTTAACTTTTCCGAGATACGTGGGAAACCGGACGTGTGTATTGCCAGAGGAGCGAAAATCGTTCCAGCGTGGGCCCCTAACACCCCAAGGATGCACATCTACACCACAACACCATGTGGACTGCAGCCCTGGAGGTATGTGAATTACATGTTGATCTGGTAATTGCTGCAATGTTTACTTGGTTTCACCATATTTGCTGATTCACCAACTTTTATGTTTATTTTTAGGATGGAGCAAGCACAGTACACCACGGCACCAGAGAGGTACTCCACGGCACCATGTGCTACATAGGTATGTGTGGGTTCATTCACTTAACCCAGATGCTTAACTTATTATTAAAGCATGTTGCTTCTATTTCAATTTATTTTTAAGGGCAAGAAGGCCGAGGTTGGGGAAGTTTTAGCTCTGCACATTAAGGTAAAAATGAACATTTTGGCAGACACTGCGATTTATTCTGAGTTCTGAGGAGTGTAAAATAACCAGATATTTAGGACTGAATAATTAACTGTCTGTCTTTACTTTCAGAACATTTGGAGAAGATCAAGCGGCTGACTGAAGAGAAGGTTGAGCTGAGGGCACAGCTCGCTCTACAATCAGGTAAAAACCATACTATAGTTACGCTAGCATCTTGCCTTCATGAAACTACATTTGTCTGAATGTGTGCCCTTAAATGCAATACTGTACAGCCTTTCTGAAATTACATGTATAAGGCAGTTAGTTATGTTTATTTCACTATTAAACTATTGACATTTCATTATGCTTTTTAGCTTCTGATAAACGTCTGACTGAAGAGAATGTCAAGCCAAGAGCACAGCTGCCTCTACAATCAGGTAAAAACAAGAATATAGTTGCGCTAGCATGTTGTCTTCATAAAACATTTAATTTGTCTTGAATGTCATGCAATTTGTAAGTGGTATGTGACGGTGATGAACTGCTTTTTTGTAGGTCCATGTAATTCACTACACTTGCGCCACATGGGCTGTTGAACAAGATGGCCACAGTGCTCGCTTGTGTCCAAGCAAATGGCTCGGTGGGGAGTTGTCGTTCCCCAATGTTCAGGGTATTCAGCACCCCCTGGACAACCTGGAGGACCTGCAGCTGTTTGATTCACTGTTGAGGCAAGACACGGACATTCAGGACAAACTGGTAAGCCGTTTTCTTTTCATTAAAAAAATCTAACAAACTTAGATGTTATATAAAGTGATTAGAAACATTTAACGTGAGTTGTCATGTGTAAAACCTTTTAATTCTTCTATCTGTAGGTTTGCTGTTTGACTGTTAAGGCTGGCAGGGAGCTGAAGTACGGTGTGGTGGATGCTACCGTGCATCATTACAAATGCTCTCGCCCTTTTGATCACCTGGACTGGAGCTAGGAGCAAGGCCAGCTTTAAGAACCTTTTCCCCAGGACTATTCTTCAAAGTAAGTTATTTTGTACATGGCTATTAGATTCTTATGGTTAATTTATGATGACTTTTTCTCAAAATCATGTCAGACCATTTAAGTACATTATCTGATTACTGTATTACAGGAGCAATAAGGAAGAATCCTTCCACCCGGGATGCCACTGACGAGGCTGTCACTGGGTACCTGAAAGGGGCAGCTGACCATGCAGATGGGAGAAGACGTTGCGGCGGCACAAGGGACCTGCCGTGAATATGAATGACACAGCTCCAGCACAACCAATATTGCTGGTAATCTACAGGACTCTTTTTAAACTGCTGCTTTGTACAGTGTTATGTATATGATCGCATTATCCACTTGATATATTTAAAGCTGTGTGTGAATGTTCTTAATACTGCAATTCGTAATGAATAGGTGTACACCAAAATATCCTGCAAGTTAAGTGAGCTGAACATTATTCACGCCAGTAAACAGTGCAGGGGAAAGCTTAAAAAATTCAAACAAGTTGTTAGTTGTTATTTATACCTGTGTTTTGCACATTTGTATTTTGCACCTACATTTTTGAAGATAAATACATAGTTGTGGAACCAATCCATCTCACGGTCAATCTCCCCAATTGTGACACCTGCGCCATCTGCTTCCGGTGCTCCCCCTGCAGGAGACAGGCTTCAGCGCTCCACGTCGCCGGCCTTCTGACACCACCGCCCATTTCATCAACTCATCACACCTGTTGTCTCTTTTAGCGCACCTGATCATCATCCAGTCATTCCCCCTAGTATATATGTTCCCTCTGCTCCCTTTGTCTTTGTGTGTTATTGTCTCGTCTGTACGAGCAGAGTTCAGCTCATTAAATTAATACTTCTCATGAAACGACTCCGCAGTCCGCTCGTCCTTCTTCGCAAACCAGAGCTGACACCAATAGCTTGTACAATCCAATAAATCACGATCAACAGCAGCACAACTTGAATCTCCTCCACGGTTACTGTGCTTAGGTCAGCAAAAGAACATATGTCAGCGGACTAATTTGTCTAATCTTCACCAGTCTTTAGACCGCGGTGGAAACGCACACAATTTTAATTTTATAGATTTTTAGAGCGTTGTTAAACAAACAAGAAAACATATGATATGGTTGATATTTTGTTCTCTCCTAATAAAAAATGAATTTTATTAATTAGATAGTGTGGGGGCTTCTTTAACCTTTTTTCCTACCTAATCCACCAAAAAGAGTAGAACGAATTCATTTGATCAGGTTCATTTTTATTTGTTTAGGGGTAAAGTAATGCATTGCAGGGAAACAGACGATCAATTGTGTTCTTGTTCTGCAATATGCCTAAATCATGGACTGAACTCCATGTCCAGATTGCCTCGGTGTGCGCAGGTATTCGTTGCTTCTGTTTTTAATGTCTTGTCAGATTGCAGCAGTAAAAGCCACTGAGGGAAACTTCTCAGACACAGTGTTCAAGATGAACACTGAGATTCAGTGATAAGGCAACTTTCTTCCGGGAACCATCCCAGTTGGTTTTCCGTACCCACTCCTGGTTCTCCGTACCCACTTAAACACCCCCTTGGTGAATGAAATTGTGTTGAGGTGGGGTTTAGGGGTGGAAGGGGAGGGGTCAAAAGTTTGAATATGCAATAAATACAGTATTCCCAGTCTTTTACAGTCTTAAACATTGCACTTTTGGCTACCTGGCACCATGACCTTGATTTCAATTGAGTTAAGTAAACAGATAAGGCTTGGAGGAGGAACGGAAGAACTACCAAAGCCATTTTGAAAATACTGTTAGACATGGGAATTACGGTCAAGGATCCTACTATTCAACAACACTATCATCACACTCCAGTCAAACGCCGAACACGGAAGCCCAAAAAAATTACCAGGTACAGTAGGCTACAGTCCTATGCTATAGTTATAGCCTTATTAATAGTAACAATTATCTTTAGAGAAAGGTAACATCTAAACTGTAGGGATTTATGGTACATATTTTTAAATTGCTTTTGTATTTTGTTTTCGGTCCACTCAGGAGATTAAGGATCTGCTTTCATCAAGATATAACATCAACATTGCTGTTATCACAATCAGAAGACCACTGAAGGAACTTGGGTGGAGTTATGGAAAAGCTCGGGAAGAATGTTTTTGTCCAGACTTAAATGTTACTGGTTACTAACTAATGATGTAATATTCGATATAATTGTATAGTATTTATTACAAAATGTACAGAACATTAACTATTTGTGTTCTCTGTTTTCACTGAAGTTTGGATCCGATGATTCGTAAAAACAAACAAATAACTTTGTGTGCTAAAGGCCCAGGCATGGATCGAAAGTCAAGAATTCAATTTTGTCATCTTTACCGACTAAACCACAGTTGCCCTTGAGCAATTTGCGAAAAATTGCTACAGAAAACCTGGTAGAAGATCACCCAAGCCGTCTCCCAAGCATCCACTCCAACTCCATGTGTGGGGGGCACTTTCTCATCAGGGACCAGGCTCATATGTGATTTTCGATGGTAAGTTTAATTAAGGCTACCGCTAATTAAATGCTAAATTATATATTTTTGCCCACATATTTTTGGACTACAATTTCTAAATTAATAATAATAATTCGTTGTTACATCCTAATTTAGGTATTATGGCTCAAGAGTTTTTTAAAGAAGAAATCATCAAGGGATGTGTTGGACCCTACGTCAGTGATGTTTTTCTGGGACAACATAGTTTCTTTCAAGGTATAGGCATATAGGCTACAGCACCAATATTATGTTATGACTAGGCCTCTTCATGTGTATTATTTTACATTGACTGTTAGTGTACGCTAACGTATACATATATTTTAATATCTTTTCTTCTTCTTCCAATTCAGACAATGACCCAAAACACACTGCCGCACGGAATTGCATCGCAAATGAAGGCATAAAAAATTGTGCTGCTGAGGCCAGCAAACGAGGTTCAGTAAATAATCTGAGCCTATAGTATAACTTTCTGCAGAGCCTGTTAAACGGAAATTTGCATGGTATTTGAGACGTTTCTAACATTAACTAATGGATTTTGAGGTCAGATTGGAAACATGACATTGGAATCAAAAAATTTGTGCAAAAAGATCCCTGTCTATAGAAATAATTGCGATCTGTCTCAAATAATTTCGATCAGGCAATTATGTACCTAATAATTGCGACAGCCCTACAGTAGGTATACAGTAGCCTATGCTCAGTTCACAAAGATTGTGAAGAGTTCATTCTGCTGAGTAATTTAAATAAAAAACATTTGTTGGATCATAGAGTTTATGCTTTATTGCTGTTTAAGTGAACACTATTATACAGTATGGCTATTTAAAACATATGTCTGGTAGCTCTTCTATATGGCCGGAATTCTGCAACTGAAACGCATTTGTCTATTAAATAATAATGTTGCGAAGTTAGGTTGCATTATGGGGCATTATTTTAAATATAAATTAAACATCTGGATTTTTATATTGCTTTTTTGTCATTATTTCATCAAAATAAAATTGTCAGGCCAACAGTACCTGACTGTTGTAGCCTAACTTTTATTTATTTGTCAATGCAATTGATTTGGAAAATACCATTTTGAAAGCTACACCCTCCTTTCATGACTTTTCCTAAATACGTGTAGCATATACATTGTTCGGTTGTCAGAATTCTAAACTCACCCTCTGAAAACTATTTGGAGACTAATTATCGTTTTTTTACACCCTATTCTTAATAACTGATTAGGCATGTGACAGTACAAGTATTTTAACAGGCGCTTTGTCTCACCGATCTCTCTCCTTGGGATAATGTGGAGTAATTAACAGTTATTTGTCGACTTTAGGCCATTGTACAGGAAAAAATTTATTACATGTTCTGTTCAAATGCCATTTTATTACAAACTTTAGAAAAATCTATTGTTATTTACCTCTGAAAATATTATTGAAACATTGTTGGGTTGAAAGTGTAGCCTATTGCCAAATCAACAAAGTAAACGTCCTTCATGTTAAACACTTGAATTATACTTTCGTTTCAAAGAAATCTTGTGGGAAAAGTAATTTCTTTTTTTATTGAAAGAAGTTTTTATTGATAGAAACAGATGCAGTCTTCAGGAAATATTTGTGCAGAAAAGTAGCCTCAGTGATGCAATTAGTAATGTTGGCTTCGTAAAAGTCTGCCTTTAGCCTACATGAATGTTAACTTAATCGTTGTAATCAACAGCTATAACAGCTAAATAATTACAATAAACGAAAACAGAGATTCATGCGTGTAGACCTATAATTAAATATACATTCTCAGAAATAACAGTTAAACAAGCAAAGCAACATGGAATCAAACACAGCAACATAGCAATCAATGAATAGGATTATAGTAGACAATATTCCTCCGATTTTAATGTTTTATTCTGGCCATATAAATACAGACAGGATTGAATAACAGCAGTTTCAGGTGGGCGTTGACATTCTCACAGATGCCTCCTGGTGGCCATTCTTATTTTTATTTTGTGATTTTGTCCATGCCGCACGGCACTGCAACATGCCGCGGTATAATGAGGCATACCACGGCATGCCTCATCGCGGACCGCCCCCTTGGCGCTGGAATTAAACGAGCGACATCTGTATGCGGACTGTGGGTTCAACATTCCCATTAAACAAACTGAAAAGCACGTAGAATCGTTACTCAAAGCTGTATATAAATGCTTTCTCTTTTTTTGTGATAATCTGATCTATCAGCGGTGTTTCAAATAGCTCTGCATTACTCTGCATAACACTTTCGAGTAAACCCCCAAACGTGTGTTTTATTATATTCATCAGCTCTCATGGTCATATGTACAGAGGTGATCAGAGATTCACCAAACAGTTCTGTCTGTAGACGATTGGATGGTCCTTGTACAAAGTCTGAAGCTCAAGCAATCAAAGTATACAAACCTTCCATAATGCGTGCATAGAACGCACAAAAATCATCAACTTCACTAATATTTTGGAAATTTACCGACTGGCGTAAGTCTACATTGTCAAATTGATTGCATTCTGTTACTCTTACATCACTGTGACCACCACCGCTTTGTGCTAAAGATCTGAACCTTTCAAAATCAGCTGGGCTGTTGCAGTTGTTGTTTTTAACAAACCTTGCATCTGTGGATTAATGTCCATATTGGTGTGCAGCATTGTATTGGCTTGTTCAAGTGTTGTTTGAGATTGAAGATTAACAGTTTCACAGTTTTGTTCCTGATGGGGTGACCCTGGTGATGACTTGTGTAAGGTTCGGTCTGCTGGATATGTATAGCGGTTGATGGTTGTTCAGTGTCTGGTCTGTTGTTATCTCTTGCCATTTCTCTAGCTTAACATGTAAATATCAATCCACTTACAAGTTGAAATAATATTCTAACTCAAACATACATTTACATACCTCACAGTTTTGATTAGTTGACTGTAAAATATGTATTACCGTCAGCTTTCAAGCATTATGTAATGGGGCAACAATTAAACAAAAAATAAAAACCAACACTGTACAGCCACAAGGTGGGGGGTTCCGTCACTGAAGCCGTTATGATGTTGTAGTAGTCGCCAACATATCCGGGTCCACACTCTGTTGGTTGATAAATAGAGTACAAAGCTTCAGCTGTATGTGGATTGTTGTAATGTTACTAACTTTATAGTACAATGTTGAAATTGTCTGTAAATGATTAGACTTAGAAAGTATCTGTTCTCGATGTTGGGTAAAATCACAACTGTGCAGTCCAACTGACACTGATGTTGTTTACTTGGTCAGAAATAAAAACAAAGGGTGTTAAAAGAAGACCAAGCGTATACAGGTGTTTAAAGCTGATTAGAAATAATGTTAAAAGACTACTTACCAAGGTTTGAAGGTCCAAAAAGGTATTTTCCAAACAAGGCTGTGTTTAATTCCACTCACCCTAAACCAGAGATATAAAATAGACAATATGAAAGACAGATAAAGGCTTAATGTTTGGATTGCTCCATCATGTTCATAATGTAATTGTTTTATACAACATTAAAAAGTTAAAAAGTTGTCATTTGTTAGCGTTTATCATCGCAACACAATACACAGCATTTTTTTCAAATAAAATAACTTGTACTTACTATGTAGACAGGACCATAACGCCGCGCTGGATGCGTCGCATGTCTTATATGGCAGCCACGGATTAAATAACGACAATGCAAATGTTACGCCTCCAAAAGTTTCAGCCTCTAAACTTTGTCATTGGTTACACGTCACCATTCATCACATTAGAACTATACTGGTTACAGTAATAAAAATTATGATAAAGCGGATAAAGCTAAACTCGGTACTTCAAGTATTTGTTTACGTTTGACAACCAAATACACTGATACTTCCAGTCCATTAGAAACGCCGTTCTCGTTAGCTATCGTGTTTTTGCCATGACATCACGTCATTTCATTTTATCTATTAACAAACTCATCCACTTATATACACTAGCCAGCGTTTATATTAATATTGCCATTAATCTCTTCAAAACAACATTTAACACACATAATATAAGTCCATAATACAACATCCAAGAATCAGATTTCACGACTTGCTTTAAATCATGAGAAGAACGTGTTAGATTCTGTCCAACCGGAAGTCAGGGGAGAATCTTTATTTAGCATGAGTCCAAGATGTTGATCTTCCATAGTTCTTACATGTTCTCCAATAATTACAAAGTTAACACAGTCTTTTATGCCAATACATATAGGAGGCGTTCAGTGGTCATAACCAATCATTACATAGTCCATTATCCTCCAGCACATCCCCTCCAATATCTAGCTGTCTTCCAATCATATACGTGTATTCTATATCCTAACCTTACATGGCCTGGTAGTGTCCCCTCTTGAGTTCCTGGCTCCACACGCTTATCAGGTTGTGTGGGGTCCCTCAATAGTGGATACCAACTGCTTGTGATACGGTACATCATATAGCACAAGATAACGAAGTACCACTCCTCTAACAAGAGAGAATAGAACTAAAATACATGTGTATCATCAGGTAAAGACAGGCTTCCTCACTATTCATAGAGTCTATGACAGTCACATGGAAAACTCCTATCAGGAGGTATGGACAGGGTGTGTGGGTAAGGTGTGTGGGGCTCATCAATAATGGGCCCAGCACCACATCCCATCTATTGTCCTTTGTTCAGAGTTAGTCAGCACATATGTGTTGTGTTAAGTTTCTCATGCCCATATCCTATCAAACGTAACACAACTTACCTGGAAGTCCCGCATCCACGCACACTAACGCACACACACAGGGGCGGATTTAGTGATTTGGGGGCCCCAGGTGAAGACAGGTATGGGGCCCCCTTAACTACTATTCTCATACTTTTCAATCCGTATAATTAAAACAACCAGACCTACCCGCTAGATGTCTTCTCACCGGGCCCCCACTGCTACACAGAACTTCTGTGAAGATGTCCAGGGTGTCATTAATCTGCAAGAAAATAAATATGTGCTTCTTTAACAAAGACAACATATTGAAGGTGCCACCATCATCACTGTAAATTATTCAATCAATAAAAGCACAATAAAGAGTAAATGTTCATGTTTTATTGTGGATGCAAGTATTTACCCTCATTTTCCATGATCTGCTGACTTAGACATTAATAGTGTTTCTACTGTGTCTTGTATTCTAAAAGAGAAGAGGTTAACAGATTAATAATGCAAACACAATTCAATGAAACATACAATCTCCTATAAAAATGCTGAATACCTCTTCTATATTTTTCGCTCTGCCTCTCTATTAGTCTCATTCTTTTTTTTACTTTGCTGTGTAGGTGGAAGGCTGGTGGCTTCTTTCTTTCTCTCTTTGCCTGTATCGTCTCACGTCCTTTTTCTTTAATTTTACTTTGTAGTTGGATGGCTGGTGGCTTCTGTCTTTCTCTCTCTGCCTGTATTGTCTCGTCCTTTCTCTTTAATTTTACTGTCTAGGTGGATGGCTGGTGGATTCTGTCTTTTTCTCTCTGCCTGTATTGTGTTATGGAAATTCTTGAACTAATGTACATTTGAGAAATATCTGCTTTTCTAGTACCTCATATTTAACTCTGATCTTTGTTTCTGACATGTCTGAATGATATCAGTGGATCATTATGACCTCTGACCGTCTGTTAATCTGCCCAAACCAATAAGGGTATCTGTCCTTTGTTCTTCAGGAATGTAGCCGACTGTCTTTTACGATGTGCCCCTACCCCCTTGACAGTAAAACACTTAGGGCAAGAAGGACTAGGTGGGGGGACAGCCCGCCCTTTGGGGGAAACCTATGTGACATAAGACAGCTGGGCAGTATCTTACCACACCCCTTTTAACTGTAATAAATTCTGACTGTTCATGTATTTTCCCCAGAGATTCCTCACAGGTTTATTTTGTAGGCTTTTGACGTGTCTCCTTAGTTGCAAATAAACTGCTAATTATGCCAAGAGAATTTTGTCTCTGTACTTACTTCCATTAAGAGTTCCTATCGATGGAATTACCATCACAATTGTCTCATGTTATTTTTCTCTGATTAAACCTTCACCTTATGAGCATTGGCCTCAGCAAATCTTGCTATCAGTGACTCAGTATCTATTGTCTTCCTTATTTTATTCTCAATGGAGAGAATAGCATGGGAGGACAGTCTGTCTTGTGACGTTGTTCTCAGGTAGGTCTTGATGAGCGTTAGAAGCCACTGTCACAGGGAGCTTTAGAAGGAGTCTAAGTGCAATGCTTAAATTGGGGTACATGTCTAGTATATTTTGCTTATATATGTTATCAAGCATGTCATATGGTGAGGATGTAGCTGTGGGAAACGCCCTAACTGTACCCAAAACCTCCAGGCCCAGATCTTCTGCATCAATGTCATGCATTTTTAACTCTAACCTCTGGCAGCACTCATCCAGCTTTCCTTCCTGTTCACTGCTCCTCATCTCATCAATTGAGTACAGAAACCCATACAACTCATAGAAGCTTTCCATTTGAGAAAACCTCTCCTTTATTGTGACAACAGTTGTATATACAAGGACCAGGAAAAAGTCCCTTTTGAAACGCTCCTCTGTAGTGGGCTCAGTTTGCTCTCTTCCCTCATACTCAAACTGTCTAGCTGCTCTTCGCTGACGTACCTCTGGCCATGTCATCTCCACCTTAAGCTTCTCTGCAATCTTCCTGTCATCAGTATTGGCAGAGGTAAGGCCCTTCTCTCTATATTTCTCCAGGAATTCTGTCACTCCCCGGTTTCTCTTCTAAGTGTCTCGATTGACACTTATGGGCTCTGCAGCATCTTGCTCACCTTGTTAATCTGGAACAGAACATTGTACCATATAATGGTACAAAGTATAAAGGGCCATGTCTACATCTCCTTGCAGATGCTTTTAGCTGTTGAAACTACATATGCATCTTGTTTCTTTGTCGCATACTTCATTAAGGCAGACAAAGCTTTGACCATCTCAGGAAGCTGGTAGCGCACAGCTTTAACACTGCCAACCCTACACTCCCATGTGGTTGTTGACAGTGCTTTCATTGTTAGGTTCTTCACGTGTTCGGTATGAATGGCCCAGCGCTTTACTGAGGAGCTAAACAGGGTGTAAAATCTCTGCAGCAGACCAAAGAAGCTGATGGAAGTCACAGATGATTTAGCAGCATCACCAACAACAAGGTTAAGGGTGTGACTGCAAGGAACAGTTAAGGCCAGCACTCTCTTATGCACACCCTGTTATTATATTACTGCACACCCTGTTATGCATATTACTGCCATTATCGTATGAAGGGCCACGGCAGTTCGCAATATCCAAGCCTAGTGTTTCTAGGTGACCTAAAAATGAACTCATAAGCCGCTTCCTGTGGTGTCAAGTACATTAAGAAAACCAACAAAACACTGAGATGGACACACCTTTGGAGCTCTCACTATTAACAACTCTTAGCACTAACAGCTCCTGGTGACTCAGATCTGGAGTGCAATCCATGATAACAGAGTAATATTGTGCCTTTTTTTACTCTCTCTACAATGGCATCAATTGTGCTTTTGGCCAAAAGTGTTATAAGCTCATTTTGAATGTACTTGCTGCGGTAGGTATCACTTAATTATTTTTGCCTGAATTCTCCTCAGATGTTCCGGCATTACTGGGTCAAACTGAGCCATCAATTCAATTTGCATTCCTTGGTTCAAACAATTTGTCTGAATCACCGTGAAAAGCGATGTTCCAGAATGAGGTATGCATGACTGGTGACTTTGTAATTTATGATTGCATTGTCGTGTTCATGTTTGATGTTTTACAATAATTGGTAAACACCCCAGATAAGTGTTATAACAGTAGCGAGATGTTTGATGTTAAACAAATGGGTGCTGGTGTTTAAACCCCCAGGCATTTTATGTTCCAATAAATGCTACAACAGATGTTTTATAACCGGTTGGGAATCGATCTTTCATGTTTTACAATGCGTGTGTAACATGGATTTGTGGACTTTTAACAAGTATAGAATTTCATGTGTGAGCAATTATTAGGCGTTCTCTGGTAGGATAAACCCTCCGGTAGGATAAACCCTAACCCTATTGTTAGTATTATTATTAGGGTTTCAGCAGTTCACTGGTGAAACCCTATTGTGTTTGTTCCAGTTCATTATTATTATTATTATTATTATTATTACGGCAAAAAAGGGTGTTTTTTGCAAATTCCCGTGAGATAAAATGGCTTAAAGGTGCCCAAATTTTTATGGTAGTAGAGGGCCAAGGGCCGCAAGTTCTGGTGCAGTAGCATGCATGTCGACCTCATGGTGGCGCTGTCACAAACCTCCAAAGTCGCACTATTTGCAAGCTCACCACGCCCACCCCTTGTGACCTAGAGTCTTGAAAATTGGTCCATAGGTGTAGCTCCTCATGATGAACATTTTCGCCATTGGGACCCATAAAGTCATGGCCATGATGGATTTTCCGCAGTAGTTTATGTAGTGTATATTCTGTCACTTTGGTGATTTATGACAGGTGGGCGGGACATCCGGTTTGCTGGGTGGGACTTCCGGTGTGACGTATGGACTTCCTGTATGACGTGTGTTAGGGCGGGACTTCCAGAATGATGTATGCATGTCCGGTGACTTTGTAATTTATGATTGCATTGATGTGTCCACGTTTGATGTTTTACAACGATTGATAAACACCCCGGACAAGTGTTATAACAGGTGAGATATGTTTGATGTTTAACAAATGGGTCTTAGGGTTCCGGAATGTTAAATTCCCAGGCAATAAATAAGTGTTAGCGGCAAGATGTTTGGTGTTTAACAAAAGGGCACCAGCGTTCAGCAATGCTATAACCCCCGGCATTTTATGTTCCGATAAGTGCTACAACAGATGTCCTACAACCGGTGGGTGTTAACCTTTCATGTTTTATGGGGTGATTGGCATGGTCTGTGTATTTAAACTACGCAGACCCCGGTGATGGTCATTCAGTCTTGCCTGAGTAAACATACCTACACATTACAAACCATGGCGGATTGTGCAGCGATCAACGTTTTGGGTGAAACACCATTGAAAGCTAACAGCTTAACCGCTCCTCAGCGAGTCGGAAAGAGATTACAAATGGACAGCAGAGACGCAATCAACATGCCAGCCCTGAAGAAACCGATGCAGAGTTTAACCAGAATCCATCAACTACACCGGGATATGTTGGCACGGGAATGGAAGTTGGACGACGGGCGGATCTGTGGGTAGAGAGGTTTTGAAAAGAGCGTACTTGGAGAAAACCAGGGAGATCCACAAAAATGGCGAGGCAGATGACTGGCTACTCACCCAGGATACATACACGCTACACAGGCCTGTAGCTATACATTTTCAAAGAAATTGAGTTATTGTTCACGATACATATTCACAATATCAGCTGGATTTGGTTGACATGAGTGCTTATAGTGTGGAAACTGATAACATGAAATTTATGTTAACATGTATAGATGTATTAAGCAAATACGCATGGATTCATGTGCTGAGAAATAAAAGCGCTATCAAGGTAAAGTGAGCATTTGAAGACATTAAAAGAAGGAAGAACACCACAAAAAAGTTCAAACGGACAAGGGGAAGGAGTTTTTTAATTGACATTTTGAAATGTTAATGAATAAGTACAACATAAAACATTTTGCTACAGGAAATTATGTCAAAGCGAGTATCGTTGAGAGATTTAATAAAACAATTAAATCACAAATGTGGAGGTATCTTACAGCTGCCAACACCCATCGCTATGTTGAGGTTATTCAAGATTTAGTTAATGGTTACAACCATAGCTACCATCGGTCTATTAAGATGAAGCCTGTTGACATTTGTGAAGAAAATGTTAGACCAGTTCTCAAGAACCTGTATAGTACAACATTGATGAGAAATGGTAATCAAAGTTACAAGTTCCGGGTTGGGGAGACTGTGAGACTCTCAAAGTTGAGAGGGGCGTTTCCCAAAGGCTATAAAAAAGGGCACACAGACTAATATTTTACAATAACAGAATGCATTCCGCGGGTACCTCCTGTATATATAATAAAAGCTTACGATGGTGATGTGATCATTGGGACCTTTTATGAACAGGAATTACTGAAAATAATTGTGGCTAAGGATAAAACTTTTAAAGTGGAAGCAGTTCTGGATGAGAAAGTACAGAAAGGGAAGAAAATAAGTCTTGTGAAATGGCTTGGTTGGCCTGAGAAATTCAACAGCTGGATAGCATCGGAACAAGTCCTTCCGACCTAGAAACTGGATAAAACTCTAGGATTAGCAGGATCATGTCATTTACATTGACTGCGATCAGCATGGGTGACGACGGTTTCTACATAACGCTGCCCAGTAACTCGTGACATGTCTATCCAAACATGTCTATTCAAACAATTCGAGTTCGAGCTATACCACAAAATTTGCCAAAGGTATAGATTTGAAAGGTGATTGGGAAGTATCTTTGATAGAATTCCAATACCCGCATACGTGGAAGACTTTTACATGGGGTGAAAATGCATTTGAACTACATGACTCAAAACACAACAAAAAATGGAATTATGAACTCAACTTGGTTATTACAACGGCATAGGAAAACTAATGGCAGAGATCAACATTTATATAAAACCACATGGTGTATGGGCGGGGAATGATCGATTTAAAAATAGAATGTTTCTAAAAGGCGAGCCCCATTTTAGTTTGAAATTCAGTGCAAAATTGGAACAGATATTAGGCTTAAAACCAGGCGATCGGTGGTACGCCCCATGGTACCGCCCATTCCCCACAGATATTTTGGCAGGGTTTAACACCCTATACATCTACACAGATATAATTGATTATCAACGAGTTGGTGACAGTCATGTCCCGCTGTTGAGAACTGTACATATTGCAGGGAAAAAGAACGAAGTTGTCACAGTCACATACGACAAGCCATACTACGTACCTCTTAATAACAGTCAGTTTGATGAGATCTGTATGGAAGTAAAATCTGGTCAGAATAAGCTGGTTTCATTCGTAGTGGGAAAGGTGATTGCAAAATTACACTTCAGACCCATCAAACAATCTTTTAGACTATAAGATGCAGCCTCAGAAACGTTATGATGATCCTCAAAGTTATGTTGAACACAACACTACACAGCACAGGGTTTACCAGGGTATCATGGTAGCGCTGCAATGTATGGGGCTGGTCTAGGGGGCCTTTTCCGAGGGCTTTTCCGGATGGCAATATCTTTGTTGAAGCGTGGGTTCTCAATAACAAAAGCACATTTGAAATATGCAGCGAGGAATATAGTTGGCAATGTTGTCAGCAGTGTTATGGCATGCCCAAAAAAACAGCAGGATGGATCTGGATTGATGGTTATGACTTGAGGTGTTAGAAAGAGACCACCTGGTAGGAGGAGCCTACCAAAGAGTAAAAAATGCAAGAATGAGGCAAAAACAAGAGCCACGTTAAAAGAAGACATACAGCTCAGAGGACACTCAAAAGGAACAACGCAAGGTTGATTAAGAACATATTTTAGGAAGATGGCACTCCTACACCGTATGTCTGGTGAATGTATGAAAACAGAGTTGGATTTATTCACACTTCCTTTCACACAGACATCTATTGAGAAAAATACATACATTGAAATACCAACCCTATCAGCAATATCAGACGCAGACCCTCTGGAGTTCTTTATTGCAGGAAATGGCGAAGACTACACTGATCTAAACAATACTTTGTTGTACCTACGTGTAAGTCACTAAACCGGACGGAACTAATATTGATGCCGGAGCATGTGTTGGGGTCATCACCCGATAGCCACCTTATTTTGACAAGTGGATGTCTCCTTGGGTGATCATTTAATTAGCCAGAGTAACAACTCATACCCCTACAGAGCCGTTATAGAGAGCAGTCTGAATTATGGATGTGATACATTAAAGACACAATTTTCAGCTGGTTTGTTTTAGTAGGATGCCACAGGTCACATGGATGTTACGGACCCTGCAGGCGAGAACAATGGACTCACGAAAAGGGCTGCCTATTCAGCGGATAGTACAACATTTGAAATGATCGGCCCTGTTCATAGTGATATCTTCTTTCAAGAGAAACTCATGTTAAACGGCGTTGACATAAAGGTTAGGATGGTCCGCGGTAAAGACGAGTTCTGTCTTATGGGGGCAAGGGATGTGCGTTATCGTTTGCATATATTATCTGCGTCACTCTTTGTCAAGAAAATGTCTGTTTCACCAGCCGTGAAACTTGGACACGCTCAAGCGCTACTCTCAACCACTGCCAAGTACCCAACTGAAAGAGTGTGTATGAAGACATTTAGTTTACCGGCGGGGGGGTTGCATTTGCAACCAGGAAAACCTATTTTAGGAGCTCTGCCAAAATGTATTGTCGTTGGATTGGTGGACAATGACAGTTTTACAGGAAGTTACACAAAAAATCAATTTAATTTCAAACATTATAATTTGGAGTTTATGGCTATATATGTAGACGGTCAGCAATTTCCTAGCAAACCATTCCAACCAAATTACACAACGGGGTCAGCAGTGTGTGAATTTTACCAATTGGCCTTAGCTTCAGGAAAACACCTAAAGGACCAAGCCTTGGCTATTGACAGGTCTGACTTCTTACATGGCTATGCCCTTAATGCATTCGACTGCATGCCGGATGAGGAATGTGGTCAGCACCTATCCTTGATCAAGTCAGGGAATGTACAACTTGAGATGAAGTTCAGACAACCACTGCCCCACACAATTAATTTGGTTGTTTATTCAATTTTTGACTCCATTATCGAAGTGTCAAACTGGCTACAAGTCATGGTTGACTACTATTAGGAAAGCGGTGTGGAAATGAATACCCCAGAGTTGACCGGTATGGTGAACCAATTTTCATCTAGGACTAATTTCTATGGTGTGCTGGCATGTGACCAACTACCTAATGAACCAGTCCGAGATGTTGCATCAATGATGATTGTTAATACACACCCGAGCAATCACGCCGGGGAGCACGGACTGGCTATTTACATCATAGACGATGGCGTTGGAAGGTTTTATGACAGTTTTGGAAACCCCCCAGATTTTACGTATTTTCTCAAGTCAATCAGTGCATTTCTGCTAACCTGTGAGAATGTGGAATACAGTTCAAAACAAGTCCAGGACATGATTTCAACCATGTGTGGACAACATTGTGTGTTCTTTCTCTATCTAATGACAAGAGGTCTGACTTATAAAGATGCTATGTCTATTTATATTGATGATTTACGAAAGAATGATGTGCTAGTCTCAAAGTTTGTAGCTAAGATGTACCAGAATAAGCGTGATAAGCAAATGTTTAGTTGCATACAACATGCTCAATCTTGTGAATCGTTTGTGTCATGGTTGTTGAAAAAATAGAAAAGTAAATCATGTGTATGTCTGCTTTATTATTCAAAAATAAAACCAATCGTAAAACCACATCAATGTTTACATAGTATTTTTCATACAACAATTATTCAAGGCAAAACATACACTTTGACAATGAATCACAAATGATAAAAAAGCATAAAATAAAAACACATTAAAATGGAAGACATTTTGTGGGGTCTGTGGTAGGGGATACAAAGAAAGCTTTGGTTGGTTGATAACCAGTTGCTGGGGGAGTGGCTAAATCAGCCATTGTGTCGCGAGACGTTTGTTTATACAAATTGATTTTACGCCTTACAAGCTCATTTGGAATAGTAGTAAAAGGCATATTGAGACATGCCATGGCCTCTAAAAACTCCCCCCACCCCAATGGCCTTCTAGCGCCAGCAATTTTATTGGTTGCTGTCATACTTTTAACCAGATCCAACAGGTGCGAACCCTTGATTATCTCTCCTTTGAAAATGAATTCACCATTTGAAGTCCATGAAGTCAAACCTTTAGACCTGTGCAATCTAGTAAGAATATGTTCAACATTCTTCTTCCTACACCTCCCAGGCACATTATCCAAAATTTCATCAACAAGGTTAACATTTCGGTAAACTGTTTGCTTAGTCTCAGTCATGTTTACTACATCAGACCCAGTCTCAGACCTGGGTAGACTTAAAGTCAGTGTATTTGTGTCAAGCTCCCCGTCTCACAACAGTCAAAATTCTTTGTAAAATGGTATCTTTTAGCTTTCTCATGTAAATCCATATCAGGCTTCAACAGTATATTGCGAATCGGTGAGTCCAAATCATTTTCAACAGATTGTCTTACATTGGTGCTACTCGTTTTGGATTCTTGCAGTTTTTCTAACTGATGCTGTGGCACCAGAATCATTTTCTGAGCATGATCCATGTTGTTTAACCGTGCCTCGATGCAATTAGACTGGTTAGGAACGGTACTGTAACGCTTAGTAATGGAAGTAGAAAACCTCCAGATTGGTTTTTCCTTTTCGTTGTGACTGAAGTGTTCTTTCTAGACATGTATATAATGTTGGCTTTTTGTCTCTACTTTTCGGAGCTGAGATTCTATTAAGGGTATAATTCCGCACCTTAGATTGAGATATTTCACAAGTAGAAGCTGATTCTAAAATAACTTTTCGTTGACTTGCCGGTGTCTTAAATAGCATCTTCAAAAGTGGTACATTTCTACGAATGCGTTTAGACATGATCAAACTTTCTTAGGAACGTACACGACAGGCCAATCCCCTGAAAACAACCTCGTTCTCAGACAGTAGTCTTCTGGTGTTGTAGCTTTAAAGTTAATAAGTAAGTAACCAAAAGGCGGATGTGTTGCGTCTTTAAACACTCCATGAAGAACCGAGAAAGACCGGGGTATATCTGTCTGCCTAAAATGCTAATCTGCTGATTTGTCACAGGGTTTTCTTAAACAAGATGAGGTAGTTTGTGTTCAGGTTAATAGTTCTACTAGATTTGCCTTTAACAAACATATTTTGGACAAGGTAAATTGCACTCAGGTTACGGTGGTGTGAATATTGTGTAAAAACTCTCTCCGTCTCCAAACTCTCAGATGCACTTTTCATTATATCGTCAATAATTAAAAGGTTGTTTTTCTGAATTGGTAGCAGATTGTCATCACACAGCGATGTTGGTTAACATTCTATAAAAGTAATCTCCTTCACCTTCAACATTTCATCATACAGCGGTTGCCAACATGAATAAACCCAGACAATATTCTGAATTTCTTTGGAGAAAACAGCGTCAGCATTATCCAACAACATCTTCACAAAATATGTTTTACCCGAGTTACTGGGGCCACAAATGACACAGCTGAATGGGTGTTGAAGTCGCGGGTCAAAACCACTATCCATCCTAGAATGTGATTTAGTACCCGTAAGGCCTTGTGCTGTAATCAGGGAGCAGTACACGCTTGTTGTACACAACTCTGAAACGCTTAGACACTACTCGGTTTTTCAATGTGAATGTTCTTTTATCTCTCGCGATTGTGTCTGCATTAGCAAAGACGTGATCATCATCACCACCCTCGCCTCGTACAAAGTTATCAACCAGTTGTGTTAGCGTCTCCAAATTAACAATGATTGTGTTGTAGCTGTTGAGTGTAATGCCTTTTGCTTTGAGACAGGTCAGACCTTTAACAGTTTTGAAACCGTATGTCTTTGGCTCACCACTAACAAATTGAGCGATGCTGTCACCATCTGGTAACTCATCGGTCAAGTCACCCAAAAATGGCCCTAGTGGGGTCACCCAATCCCCGTGGCGTGTGACAAAGATCACTGAATCAGTGTCTGTGTAGAGTACACGTCTATGCAACTTCTCCAAGAGTGAATACAACTCGAGTCTAGCATAAGCTGTTGTGAACGTGGCAATAAAAATGTTGCCGTTACATGGTTTGATTGGTGTCTGTTTTGTGTAACGCCACTGTAGCATCGCAACTGTGTCTGAGATGAAAGAGAAATAACCAACTTCTATTTCACTGGAAAAAAGGTAGTGGCTAAACTCCTCCGGATCTGTAATTAACATTGTGTTCATAAAGTTAGACTGTTTACCCATCTTACCCCAAAGACTATTCATTGCCAATTTAGCCAAAGATCGCCTAGCACTGTTTACAACAATGTTTTCCTTGTCAAGCTGCACTCCCCTCCTTTTCACGATATTCATGGATATACTGGTCTTTAGCGTCATCGTCAACCACTGATGGTGGGAACCTGCTAGCTTCCTGCTTGTGCTTCAGGAATGTTCTCATGTAATCTGAAAAAAGATTATCTGATGTCTTGGTGAAATCCCAGACTTCGAATATTTTCACAGTGCGATAACCTTTCTCAACAGCCTTAACCAGCTCAATAGAAACCCACATGCCAGTTAAATCTCTTTCTGGATCAGTATGTGAACAATCAGTTACCCGGTTTTCAGACTCTGCACATAATCTACACAAGGGAAAGAACATCTTCCCGCCGACCCTGTGCGGTAAAACCGGTGATAAAAGCCTTTCGGCGGACATACCATAGCCCTACCAATACCAAAGTAGGTGTCTAGTGGTTTGAAATCTCAAAAAATTATGTTTGGATGCCCAATCGTATAAGTCTTTGTCTTGTTGCAGAATGGGTAAAGACTACAAACGTCGTTATACTGAATAGTCTCCACTTCTTGAGCCGTAAACTTCAAATGAATTGCATTGGTACGACCACCAAACAGAGCATCCCGAGGGTCAAGGCACTCTGGAGCATCAAAGGTCTTCAAGAAAGCTTTGACATCTGCGGATGTGTTTTTAAGCTGATTCCACTCACTCCTTTATGTATTGAACATGTACGTTGTGTTGTTCTTTTAAAGCCTTAAGCTTTGTCAGCCATTGTTGGTGCATCAACCCGTACTGAATCTTTGTCAGCGGGTTGGTGCTTGTTGAACAATGACACTTTGGGTGACCGTGCCAGAAACAGCCTAGAAATTCATAGACAGTGCACATTCGCGTTCAGCGTATCCATCAACATAGTAGGCACCGATTTTCATTTCACCCCAGTTCAGGGCATGCTGTATCGATATATTCTCATCAGAGGCCACATATTCAAGGCATTGGATTGAGCTGTTTGAGAATGTCTTCTGACAACGATTGTAGTTGTCTGAGGGGACAAATGCAATTGTGTCCTTTGTGAGGAATCTGTTGCAAAAGACTTTCATGCAAGCCGAAGCAATCGTAATTGACAGAAATGGGTCAACACCACCACACTCCAGGAACCTGAGTCTGTAGTGCATACAACCCTCTCTCAAGATGACCACATCAATCAGGCAGTAAGCCTTTATTTCATCCTGCATGACAAAGGGGTCTGCGGAAACTGTTTCGTACCATTGCAAAAACTCATCTTTTTCCTTAGCCATCATGGTATTCACACCGTAGTATTGTGGTTCCAGATGGGGGCCCACATAGTTCTCATTCTCTTTGAATTTAAACTTGTAAGGAAAGTAGCCTTTTTTCCGATCCTTAAAACCCATAGCACGTGGCAAGGCTGCCAGCTTCATCGGTTGGAAGCAATGACTATTAATGTATCTCTGATTGAATGTGCTGTCTGTAAAAATCATGAGCTTGCTACCGTTAGAAATAATTGTCATGCCAATACCATTGTTAGCAAGGTACTGCATCAAGATGTAACCATCGAAAACTTTAGAGTTGTGCGCTATAAATGTGTAGTCAGTATATTTCGGTTGCCTAAACTTTTGGAAAAAAGCAGTGACAGAATCATCTCCAGCCGAACACCACGTCTCGTTATTAAAGCTTATTGCGCACACAAAATTTGCAGTGGGTATACCGTTCACAGGATTGGCAATTGTCTCAAAATCATAAAATATGTAGCGCTCACTGGGGTCCTCGGGTTTAGAGGGTTTTATGAAACACTGATGATTCATTTCAACAGACAGATCCACGTTACAATTGGGACACATGTTAACCGTGCACTTGTGCGCTTTATAGTTGGTGATCCTAACGTTGTAATGACAGCTGCAATCGACACAGTATTTCTTCTGGTCACACCTGCTAAACCAACGACCCACACTTTTGTGGAGCTTCAAGCCTTTATGCTGTCTATAACAAAAGTCAGAATAACATATCCGCTTACAGTCCGGGCACTGCTTTGTGTTATGAGGTTGGGTATGACAATCTTGATGAAGACAGACACTACAGCCATGATCACCACGGGTGCTAAAACCTGTATAACACCACTCACAAACATATGACACACCCAGAAAACCCTTCAGATTCATGATACCATAGAAATGGTTATCGTGTAAGTACATAAAGACGGTTCTAGGGTGGGTGTCCTCGCTGTTTTGAAACTTGGTAAAGTGACCATCCCGTGTTCGATGAAAGACAACAATTTTACACCCTGTCATTTCTTCAAACCGAACAATATCTGTGAATGTCACACAATCATCTAACGCTAAACCAGCTCCCGTATGTAGCTCGCGACCACTAACCTCGGCATCAACATATGTGTACGGTGGGTTCAACATACCCATCAAACAAACGGAAAAACATGTAGAATCATTATTCACAGCCAAATATAAATGCCTTGTTTTTTTATTGATAATCTGATCTATCAATAGTGTTTGAGCTTTACGCCGTGGGGCACCACCCTCGTGGTTGTTGATAATTTGTACCACCAGCTCTAGTGATTCATCAATCATAACTGCGGCATTACTCTGCATAACATATTCAAGTAAATTACCAAACGTGTGTTCATTATATTCATCTGTTCTCATGGACACATGTACGGGGGATATCAGAGATTCACCAATCAACTCAACCTGCAGACGATCACCAGGGCCATGCACAAAGCCTGAAGCTCTAACAATCAAAGTATCCAAGCCTGCCATAATGTGTGCATAGAATGTGGCAAAATCATCAATCTCACCAGTATTTTGGAAATGTATCAACTGTCGTAATTCAACTTTGTCAAACTCATCACGTTGTATAACTCTAAACATCGCCATCGTTGCAATGAGTTTGCAACAGAGAGCTCGGAGGAGAGTGTGGGACAGTAGCATTAAGATACTATATAACTCTGCTGGAGGCGAAGTAGAACTGGATACAATGTAACTGTGTTAGAGTGTGGTGTGACATTATGCTAATCATGTTAGGCAGTTGGGGACATTAATAGACCGCTTTGCAACCTAGAGTGGACAGGCTAAATACCATTTAAGGGAGAAGATGCTGTAGCTAGAAGTTGATTGGCTAAGAAGACAACGAGGAAACTAGAAGACGACAGTTACTGACAAGATATGTATTGAACAACATACATTGCACCCTGACCCAGATAAGCAGAAGAAGCAGCAAAACAGGAAGACAAGGGTGGGGGCTTATGCTATAAAAACTGTGTGTGCTGTTATTGTGTCAGACTCTGTTGGACTGAGTGCCACACTGTCTCCAGATATATCTGTATAGGTAAATAAAGATAATTGCCGGCAATACGAGTTTGTCTCCTCTTGATCTCTTCTCATTAACCAACTCGGGGAAGTACTTTAGGTCGTACTTCAACAAGAGTCAACTAGATCATGTGAAAAACGGTGGCTACTAAGCTCGGTTAACAAACCTTGCCTCTGAGGATTAATGTGTGTATCGCTGTGTAACAAATTAATGGCCGGTTCATTTGTATTTTAGGGTGTGGTCTGTTGATTATGTGTAGATGTTGATGGTCGGTCCGTGTCTGGTCTGATCTTATCACTATCTTTCGCCATATCTCTAGCTTAACGTGTAAATAATGATCCACTTACAGGTTAAAATATTATTCTAACTCAAACATCATTTACCTACATCACAGTTTTGTTGAGTTGACTGTAGATATGTATTACCTTCAGCTTTCAAGCATTGGGTAATGGGGTAACTGTGATCAAAAAAACACTTATGCTATGCAGCCACAAGGTGGGGTGTCCATAACTGAAGCCATTATGGTGATGTAGTCTGCATCATCAGTGGGTCCTCACACTGTTGGTTGGTATGCATATTGTGGTAATTTTAGTAACATTTTAGTACAACGCTAAAAATGTCTGTAAATAATTATACTTACACAAAAAGTATCTGTTCAGGACGTGTAAGATCACAACTGTGCAGTCCAATCAACACCACTGATTGTTACTTGGTCTGAAATAAAAACAATCTGGGGTAACAAGCGTATACAGGCATTTAAAGCTGATTAACAATAATGTTAAAAGACTGTTTACCAAGATTTGAAGGCCCAAAAATGTGTTGGGTTGGGTTTAATTCCGCACAACCTAAACCAGAGATATAAAAGACACAATAAGAAAGACAGATAAAAGCGCATGGATTGCTCAATCATAAAATTGATTTACACATTCTTAAAAAGTTCAAATGTGTCGTTTGTTAGCGTTTGTAATTGCAACACAATTCAAATCAATTATTTCAAATAAAATAATTTGTACTTACTATGTAAACGGCATACTCCGCGCTGGAAACAACAGCTGTCTTCTGTGGAAGCCGCGGATTTAATATTGTCTTTACATCACAGCCAGGGCACCTCCAGAAGGTCACGCCTCTTCACTTGGTCATTGGTTATACATCATCATTCTTTACGTTAGAACTATACCGGTTGCAATGAGTAAAATTGTGGATAAAGCTTAACTAGTTAGTTCAGATAGTTGTTGACGTTTGAAAACCAAATACATTGATACTTCCTGTCCGGTAGAAATGCCGTTCTCATTAGTTATCGCGGCTCAGCCGTGACATCACGTCATTTAATTTGATCTATTAACGACAAACTCATCCGCTTACATATAAACGCTGGCTATTGTCACCGTATCGCCATTAATCTCTTCAACATTTAACAAAAACAAATCTATAACACAGTAATAAAAAATCGGATTTCACGAGTTGTACATCTTACACGGAAGTCCCAGCATCCGCCCACACTAACACAGACAGGTATTCTCAAACTCGCAAATACTACAGTTTGTAACCATTGTTGCCTGTTAAACATTTCTAACAATGTGAAGAAAACAATCTCGCGTTAATCCCCGTTGTACAATTTCATAAAACGCCTTCACAAAAGTTTTGTTTACCTGAAATAACATATCTTGACCTGTCAACGAATCACCGTTGTTCATGCAAATGTATACTCTACCTTCCGGGTAACTTTGTAACGTTTTGCCATATAACGCAAATTAAAAGTTAATGCTGACTTAAAACACCCATTTTTGTTACAAAAATACACATGCTCATACATACACATGTACCAAAATCATCGTTTTTATTTTTAACAATATTTTAAACCCAACCACGATACAATCAACCTAGTTATAATGTGTGGTCGACCCAGGCGTTATTTGTTCTTTCAAAATAATAGCATTGCTCATGCGATGCTTACTGTAGTGCTTTGGTGGACTACAAACCTTGTGTGAAACATGGGATGTTTTTCAACCTGCATATACTACAGTTTGTAGTTCTGGTTATTTAGGGACCATTACTATGGGCAGATCTGATCTTAAGGTCCATCTCTTGTTAAAATGAAAAATGGCCTGAAACTCTCTAAAATCGTAAGTCCCAACCCCTTCTTTATATCTTACACAAAAAAGCAAGTTTTCCACATGTAATTCCGTGCTTGTGGAAAAACACCATGCTACACGCACATTGTAAAACATGGAAGGTTAACCCCCACCGGTTGTAGGACATCTGTTGTAGCACTTATGGGAACTTAAAATGCAGGGGGTTAAACACCAAACATCTGTGTGCCCTGTTTTGGACCCGAATAAAATATTTTTTGAAAGGTGTTCCATAAACTAGCATTAAATTTGATCAGTCACACTAGTCTTAAACTCTTGGCCTTCGGGTAATTCATAAAATGCAACCTCCGGTATCTCTGGGTTGAAAATGTATCCACCGATCCGCCTGTCGTCCAACTTCCACTCCCGTGCCAACATATCCCGGTGTAGTTGATGGATTCTGGTTAAACTCTGCATCGGTTTCTTCAGGGCTGGCATGTTGATTGCATCTCTGCTGTCCATTTGTAATCTCTTTCCGACTCACTGAGCAGCGGTTAAGCTGTTAGCTTTCAATGGTGTTTCACCCAAAACTTTGATCGCTGCACAATCCGCCATGGTTTGTAATGTGAAGGTAAGTTTACTCAGGCAAGACTGAATGACCATAGTTTAAATACACAGACCACGCCAATCATCCCATAAAACATGAAAGGTTAACACCCACCGGTTGTAGGACATCTGTTGTAGCACTTATCGGAATATAAAATGCCGGGGGTTATAGCATTGCTGAACCCTGGCGCCGTTTTGTTAAACACCAAACATCTTGCCGCTGATTTAACACTTTATTTATTTATTGCCTGAGAATTTAACATTCCGGAACCCTAAGACCCATTTGTTAAACATCAAACATAACGCACCTGTTATAACACTTGTCCGGGTTGTTTATCAATCGTTGTAAAACATCAAACATGGACTCATCAATGCAATCATAAATTACAAAGTCATCAGACATGCATACGTCATTCCGGAAGTCCCGCCCTAACACACGTCATACAGGAAGTCCCACCCAGCAAACTGGATGTCCCGCCCACCTGTCAAATCAATCTGGAAGCCCCACCTACCAGGGTCATAAATCACCAAAGTGACAGAATATACCATACATAAACTACTTTCCGTCATTTTGGATTTTTTGAAAAACACAAAAAAATTAATTCTTCTGGCACCAAATGTCCGATCTTCACGTAATTTGATATTTGGCATCTAGGAACCATGGTCTTCAAAAGTTAAATCAGCCAGGCCAGTATGTCAAAAAACATGGATGCTATTGACCAATGAACATGTACAGGGCGTGGTTTTGCACATATATAGACATCTCCTACAAGGATAATGGTGTAATAATTCTACTTGGTACGTATGTTGACATGGACCATACGGAAAAAAATACTGCAAGGATTTTTTTATCAACCACACGGTGGCGCTATTGAGGTTTTTCACATTAGCAAGGTACTATCTATTTGTATAAACAAACGCCTGGCGACACACTGGATTATTTAGCCACACCCCAGGCACCTACTTCCACTACCACTCCCCCCGCAACTGGTTATCAACCAACCAAAGCTTTCTTTGTATCCCCTACCATGGACCCCACAAAATGGCTTCCATTTTAATGTGTTTTTTTAATCATTTGTGATTCATTGTCAAAGTGTGTTTTTGCCTTGACTATTTGTTGTATGAATAATACTATGTAATCATCGATCATCGATACTGTTTTACAAATGCCTTTATTTTTGAATAATAAAACAGGCATAAGATATACTTTTAACTGTCTTTCTTTAACAACCATGGCACAAATCAAATGATTCACAAGACTGAGCATGCTGTATTCAATTAATCCTTTGTCTATTACGCTTACTCTGATACATCTTAGATACAAACTTGGAGACTAACATGTCATTTTTTTGTAAATCATCAGTATAAAAAGACATAACATCTTTGTAACTCAGACCTCTTGTCATTTCATAGAGAAAGAACACACAATGTTGTCCACAAATGGTTGAAATCACATCCTGGACTTGTTTTGAGCTGTATTCCACAATCTCACAGGTTTGCAGAAAAGCCTTGTGTAAGGAATACTCAGGAGAGGGAGGTTTGGGTTCAAGTGCAGAAAGCTGCAGGCTTTAGTATTCAGTCTACAAGGGACAGGCTGAAATCGAGGTCAGGAGGCAGGCAGACAGTCATACACTGGGAACACAGGTAGATTGAGCAAAGGTACCGGCAGGAATCAGGCAAAAAATTGGGTCCAGGTAATGTAATCAGTAACAAGTCGATACACAGGGTTTTCAAAGGGAAACACAAACTGAACTTAACTATATAGGGGGTGTTAAAGGGGATACAGGGGATACACAATCAAGACTAACAAAAGCAAACCAAGCATAGAAATGTACCGTTCCATAACAGAAACACAAAGGCAAACCGAGCATAGAAACATAACGTCCTAGAATGTAAATGAAACCACACCGAAAACACCAAACCTCACAGCACCCCCTCCTCCATGGGAGGCTCACGACAACCAGAAGGCGGAGGAGCACCGGAGAGATGGACAGCAGGCCAACCTCGCCGGCGCGGGTGAGCAGGCAGGTCGGGCGACGGGGCCGGTCGGCCAGAGGGGCCACCTCCGGCACAACGCTGGGCAGGCCGGTTGTGGGGTCTGCCCCTCGGAAGAGGTGCGGGACGGTCTGGGTGGTCCTGGTGGTAAGACCGGATCAGATCGAGGTCTAGGATGTCCTGGGCCGGGACCCAGGACCTCTCTTCCGGGCCGTAGCCCTCCCAATCCACCAGGTAGTGGATGTGACCGCCCACCCTCTTGGAATCGAGGATAGCGTGGATGATGTACGCCGGGGTGCCCCCGACATCTAATGGAGGTGGCGCTCCACGGTGGGTAACCAGAGGATGCAATGGGCTGTACCGCACAGATTTGAGGAGGGAGACATGGAATGTTGAGGGGATTCTATAGTGACGAGGCAACTGCAGACGGTAAGTGAAAGGGTTGATACGGCGAGTGACCTTAAAGGGACCGATGAACCAGGGTTTGAACTTCTTATTGGGGAGCTGTAGCCGGATGTCGCAGGTCGAGAGCCATACCCTTTGCCCAGGATGAAGAAGGGGAGCGGGACGGTGGCGCCGGTCCGCAAACCGTTTCTGGTAGAGAGAAGCTTGGTGTAAGTGCCTATGGGCAGTTTCCCATACTCGTTCGCTCCGTCGAAACCAGTCATCTACTGCGGGTACAGTACCGGGTTCTGTTTCCCAGGGGAACATAGGCGGTTGGTAGCCAAGCACGCACTGAAACAGAGTAAGTTTGAGGGAGGTGTGAATCAGCGAATTCTGTGCATACTCAGCCCAGGCTACATACCGGCTCCACTCATGGGGTTGTTGTAAGCAGTATTGTTGCAGGTACTTCCCTATCTCCTGGTTCAGGCGCTCCGTCTGTCCATTAGTTTGAGGGTGGTACCCAGAGGAAAGACTGAGGGAAACCCCCAGTCTGCCACAGAATGCCCTCCACACTCTGGAGATAAACTGAGGGCTTATAAACTGATAAACTGAATATCGTAACGACAGTGTCGGGATCCTCGACGGAAGTAGCCCGGCAGGGGACTGTGACGCATTTCTGGAAACAGGTGGGTGACCAGGCCAGAACACGTCCTTGAACAGGGCTTGGATTTGTAGGTCGGAGTTGAGTTCAGGACTTTGCGCGGTCCATAAAGCCGTAGCCCAGGAGAGAGCCTTGCCGGTAAGAAGGGAGATGAGAAAGTCGACTTTATCTCTGTCAGTAGGGAAGCTGGCAGCGAGGTGCTGGATGTACATGTTACACTGCATGAGGACTCCATTGCATTCTCCGGGAGAACCATCATATTTACTCGGCAAGGACCTGGAAGGTGCAGATGAGGCGGTGGGGGTAGTACCTGAAGCGGGTGGACTGACGGAGATGACATAGTTCATCAATTCTCTCCTCTTGTTGCAGGAGTCGCTGCTGCAGCTCTGCTGAATCCATTTTTCGTAGGGTAAGGTATTCTGTAAGGAATACGCAGGAGAGGGAAGTTTGGGTTCAAGCGCAGAGGGCTGCTGGCTTTATTATCCAGACTACAAGGGACAGGCTCACAACTTGATTGACTTGGGAAAATACATAAAATCTGGGGAGTTTCCAAAACTGTCATAAAACCTTCCGACGCCGTCGTCTGTGATGTAAATAGCCTGCCAATGTTCTCCAGGGTAATTCGATGGGTGGGTATTAAACAATCATCATTGATGCTACATCTCGGACAGGTCCACTGTGTAGTTGGTCGCATGCCAGCACACCATAGAAATGAGTCCTAGATGAAAATTGGTTCACCGCACCAATCAACTCTGCAGTATTCATTTCTCATCTGTTTGGGTAATATTTCCTAATAGTAGTCAACCATGACTTGCCTCCGGTTGGACACTTCGATAATGGAGTCTAAAAAATGAATAAACAACCAAATTACGAAGTAAGAAGTCAGACCGGTCAATAGCCATGGCTTGATCCTTTAGGTATTTTTGCTGAAGCTAGGGCCAATTGGTAAAATTCACGCACTGCTGATGCCGATGTGTAATTTGGTTGGAATGGTTTGCTAGGAAATTGTTGACCGTCCACATACATAGCCATAAACTCCAAATTATGTTAAAAATTAAATGGATTTTTTGCATAACTTCCTGTAAAACTGTCATTGTCCACCAATCCAGCGACAATGCATTTTGGTAGGGGTCCTAAAAATAGGTTTTCCTGGTTACAAACACGACTCCCCGCAGGTAAACTAAAAGTCTTCATACACACCCTTTCAATCTGGTACTTTGCATTGGTTGAAAGTAGCGCTTGAGCATGTCCAAGTTTTACGGCTGGCGATACAGTCACTTTCTTGACAAAGAGTGATACTGAAACTATGTGCAGACGATAATGCACATCCCCTACCGCCATAAGACAGAATCTTTACACCGTACCTTCCTAACATTTATGTCCATGCCGTTTAACGTGAGTTTCTCTTGAAAGAAGATATTCCTATGAACAGGGCTGATTAGAATGTTGTACTACTCGCTGAATAGGCAGCCCTTTAAGTCCTTTGTTATCTCCTGCAGGGTCCATAACATCTATGTGGCCTGCGGTGTCCTTGAAAAATAAACCGGCTGAAAATTGTGTCTTTAAAGTACCACTTCCATAATTCAGAATGCTCTCTATAACAGCTCTGCAGGGGTATATGTTGCTACTCTGACTAATTAAACGATCACCCAAGGAGACGCCCACTTGTGAAAGTAGGGTGGCTATCGGGTAATTGATAACACCAACATGTGCTCCGGCATCAATATTAGTTCCGTCCGGTTTAGTGACTTTTACACGTAGGTACAGCAACGTATTTTTCAGATCAATGTAATCCTCACCATTTCCAGCAATAAAGAACTCCAGAGGGGCTGCGTCTGATATTGCCGATAGGGTTGGTATTTCAACGTATGTGTTTTTCTCGCTAGATGTCTGTGTGAAGGGCACTGAATAAATCCAACTCGGTTTTATACATTCACCAGACATACAGTGTAAGAGTGCCATCTTTAAAAAGAAAAATTAATCAGTCTTGCATTGTTGCCTTTGAGTGTCCTCCGAGTGGTATGTTTTCTTTTAACACCGGCTCTTGTTTTTGTCACAATCTTGCATTTTTTACTCTTTGGTTGGCTCCTCCTACCAGGCGGTGTCTATCTAACACCTCAAGTCATAACCATCAATCCAGATCCATCCTGCTGTTTTGTTTGACGAGCCATAACGTTGCTGATGACCTCCACTACTGGTTTTAAGCCTAATATCTCTTCCAACTTTGCACTAAATTTTAAACAAAAATGGGGCTCGCCTTTTAGAAACATTCTATTTTTAAATTCATCATGACCCACCCATACGCCATGTGGTTTTATACATAGGTTGATCTCTGCCACTAGTAATCCGATGCTATACAAACTGTTGCATTTCTCAGGCCAACCAAGCCATTTCACAAGACTCATTTTCTTTCCTTTCTGTACTTTCTCATCCAGAACTGCTTCCACAAGTTTTATCCTTAGCCACGATTATTTTCAATAATTCCTGTTCATAAAAGGTCCCGAGGATCACATCATCATCGTAATGTTTTCTTCTATACTTAGGAGGCACCCTAGGAATGCATTCTGCTATTGTAAAATATTCATCTGTGTACCCTTTTTCATAACCCTTGGTAAACGCCCCTCTCAACTTTGAGAGTCTCACAGTATCTCCAACTCAGAACTTGTAACTTTGATTACCACTTCCCATCATTTTTGTACCATACAGGTTCTTGAGAACTTGTCTAATATTTTAATCACAAACGTCAACAGGCTTCATCTTAATAGGCCGATGGTAGCTATGGTTGTAACCACAAACCAAATCTTGAATCACATCAACATAACGATGTGTGTTGGCAGCCGTGAGATACCGCCACATTTGTGATTTAATTATTTTATTAAATCTCTCAACGATGCTCGCTTTGATATCATTTCCTGTAGCAAAATGTTTTATATTGTACTTCTTCATTAACATTTCAAAATGTGAATTAAAAAACTCCTTCCCCTTGTCCGTTTGGACTTTTTGGGGGGTTCTTCTTTTAATTAGGGTACCCCCAGGTTTCCACAAGTTAAATTTAAGACTTTTTAAGACCTTTTTAATACCATTTAGAATAAAATGTAATACTAACTTCACGGCCATACAGGCAAAAGTATCAAGGATATAAAGGAAAATCAGAAAGGATTTAACAACATAAAAATAATTTCTTACCAAGTACTTTAATAAAACATTTTATAATAGTACTCAATAAATAAGGCTGTCCTCATGAACCATTTGTACATATAGCTACAAAAAGTAAAGCGCTGTAATTTATGTATTCAACTTATTTTTTGCAGTCAGCGCCACATTGTTGCTGTATAACAGCATGAAAATCCTCATAGGGAGGAGGTTGAGGTGGATGGGTGGATCAAAAAACACAGCGCTTTCAAGCCGGGGAGCGGAGTTCGCCTCCAGGGTAAAACAAAAGACTTTCACCCAGGAAACGGGTGTTCGTGTCCCGGGAGTGTTTTATGCCCAACCACAATCTTTTTCCTAAACTTAAGTTGTTTTGTTGCCTAAACTTAACTGTCGACGTCGCAAAAAGCTCACTTTTTGTTGGCTAAACTAAATTGCCACAACCCCTGAAAGGACATTCATCTGGCGGTGCCTGTGGCAGGCTCCCAGTAACCTTTTGTCAGCAAAACTCAACTAGCAAACCCGTACAAACCCGTCTGTGAGAATGCATTGAATACATACATGCTTTGTGAGTGTACGCTCATAACAATAACAAAAATATGTGCATTTGTTGCATTAGGAGCTCCTATTTGAACTTAGAGCTTACGTAAAAAAAATAAAAAATAATAGGCCATAAAGTGCAACAATACACTCTCGCTGTACACACAGAGTGTGTGTCAATTAGTGTCACAAGAGCCTACAGTCTTCGGAGCTCTGCTCCCTTGGCCGCAATCTGCTCATCCAGGTTCTTGGGCTCGACCAACCTCGCCTTGTGGCTCCTTCTGAAAGCATAAGACTTCGCAATGAGCTCTGCCAATCTTGCTGCTTTAATTGCCCTCAGCCATGTCTGCCAACTTGTCTGCATCCATGGCCAGATGTTCAGACACTTCCTGGATGGCTTGTCTCCTCTATTTCAGTTGCTCCAGGTGTTCCTCTGTGGCCTGTCTTTTTTGCCTCTGTGCCTCGGATTCCTTTTTTCTTTTTTCATTCTCAAGATGAATTTGGTATCTGGTCCTGGCTGCTGCTGCAGAGGTAAGGAGCTCCTGTGTGAGGGGGACCTTGGTAACTCCCCCATGTAGCAACACAAAATCACACACAATTCTATGTGCAATGATGGTGTCCTTCTGGATACTACAGATTTCTACTTCTTGGGTGATGGAGAACCCCCTCTCCCCTGTGGCCTGGCCATGAGAGAGGAGAAGCTTTTGGAGAAAAAAAAACAGAGCTCTGGGTATGGCTTGCTGACGAAACCATGAAGGAACACGTCCAGCCTCTTCTGCATGGGCTTGAAGGTCAGAAACACTTCGTTCCTCACCTCCACGGACAGGAATTGGGAAAACTGCTGGATGATCAGATCACCTATAGAAAGAGTAAACAAAAAATTCACCACGGTTGGATACATAGAGATTCTCTATACAGCCTGGAAATAATTAAGAGACCACCGCACCTTTTTCTTTCCTTTCCAAAAAAGTTGAAAAGGAACGTTTTGAGTGAGGAACAGAAGTGTTCAATTTGCAGTGGTGTCTTAATTTCAACCCTTCAGTTCCTCACTCAAAACCTTCCTTTTCGACTTTTTTGGAAAGGAAAGAAAAAGGTGCAATTGTCTCAAAATTTTTTAAGAGATAGAGACAGTGCCGTCGTTAGCCCTGGGCGTCCGGGGCTATAGATGTGTAGGCCGCTAGCGTGTACATCGAAATTTTCCGCATGTACATTCAAAACCCTGTACTTTCTGTCCCGGGCGGGGCGGGAGGGTGGACTAAGCCCCGAATGTATTGTGATCCTAGCGACGCCTCTGGGTAGAGATACAGAGATAGAGCTGTGTATATATAGAGAGATAATATAACCAATGATCTAATAATATGTATTTGTGTTTTGTGTTTGAGTTGTATGCCTCACTGTTTCCACTGTCATGAGTTAATCATAAAAAGAATGTAATAAAAATGATGTACCAGCAGCAACACCTCCTGCCAACTGGTTGTCTTGGAGAAACCTTTTGACTAGACTCTTCATCTTTCACTGGCACAAGTCTGGATCTGAATACAAGAGAGAGACACTCTCCTACAATGGGTCTACTCTGCCACTGGAGCTCCTAACAAGGATGTTAATATTGCAGTCAGGACTGCAGAAAAAATATTTGTGCCAGCCTGCCCTCCATCCAGGACTATTTGTTTATCTAGTTATTTTGATGTGGGATTGTTTTTGAAATCTATACATTTTTTTAATAGATTTTTGTTATTTAAAATACAATTTAAGTGTCACTTTTGATCAGGACACATCTGTTGTTTTGCACAGTTTAAATAAAGGAATAATTTTCTTAAATTTTTCTGCAGCTCATTCTGTTAAATTCCTAAGGAAATCGTATTGTCAACTTAAAATTGTGAATCGTAATCCTGAGTTCAGTGTATCGTTATACCCCTAACGAACAGTTAAATAAGTCGTACACTGTCAATAAATCTGTAACCCCAAAACATCCACTGTGCTTCCATATATGTTCACACTTAGTTGGTCTGATTCTCATCAGTCTGGTACTTGGTGAGGAAAGGTGTCATGCTTCTTGAGACCGCCATGAAGAAATGCAACTTGGCAGAAATGAGAGTGTCTTTGGTGGCCGCTGCAGTAGTGTCATAGGAGGACGTCCCAGGGCAAGGGAGCTTTTAGGTTGTGACAGCCTCAACATACTTCTTCATGTCCGGCCAGATGACAAGGGCCCTCTCCACCACTGGAAGGTTCTCGACCCAGCGGTGGCCACAAAAAGGCAGAGTGAAGACTTTGGATTTAATGAGATTACAGAAATCCTCTCTTCTTGCAGGCACGTTGTGGAAAATTGTGTGCAGAGCCCTGAGAAACTTCTCTATTTGCCAATCAGTAAATCCACACTTGAAAGCATTGTGGAGAGTATGGAGGCCACAACTCCCCACCACTGCCAGCTGAGTACCCCCAAACAGCTCTGTATGCTCCTGCTGCAGCATCTCAAAAAAACGCCAAATGACATTAGGCCCATCCATGGACACAGAGACCATCTTTCTCAAATCAAGGTCACATGCACACTCCTAGAAATCAAAAGCTAGCTTTAGGACATGTGCACATATGTTATATATTATATATACATACGTTATATATTATATACACATACGTTATATATTATATACATTAATGTCTTTATCTGTCTCTATGTGCTACATTAACACGTTGTTGGGACTCTCTGTACATTGCATATTCTTTTTATACTTCATAGTGAATTTTTAAAATTTTACACATTAATGCACATAACTACCACATATTAAAAACAGCAGTAGTTTATAGTATTTTTTTCAGAATCATATTTTTATTATAGTTCTCTACTCTATATTCCTTAATTTTTGCAATATTTGTTTTTACTGTTAATTTAATTTTCTCTTACTCTTTATGTTATGCACCAAAACACCAAGGCAAACTAATTTTATGTGAAAACCTACTTGGCAACAAACCGAATTTTGACTCTGAATTTAGCAAACTAGGTTAAATTGTGGCCTCTGAGAACAGTGTAGGCTCAACATGGATGTGCTTTCAAATGTAACAGATTGGGATTTATTTAGCAAATAAAAGTTTTAGGAGCGATACTTACTTTGCAATGTTTGAGCTAGTCCGCTGCAGTTGCATGACCCATGAACCGTGACCAAAAATATCTCGACTGGTCACCGACCCAGTAGCGCAGATGAAGTTCTAGCTGTTTCGTCTTTGTTGTTTTGTTGAGGCTTCCGTCAAACATGACAACAAAGCAGGTGGCGTTGTTGACTTGGTCAGTCAGTTGTTTGGTGATGAACGGAGCCAAACCAAATTTGGTGATGTACGCCGTCTTGTTGCTTCCACATGCGAAAGAAGACGCAATCTCAGAGTCTGGAAACATCGTTTTGAATATTGTTCTAATTTCTTCATTTGACGTACATGAGTGGTGGGCCAAAATGGTTTTCAGGACCCAAACCACCTCTGCCCGAAGAGTTTGCGTAGAGCCACAATGAGCCCACAGGTTCACAGGCAGAGGCTGCACTACGGACGGTGAAATGTCTTCACTGCTAGCAGTAGCTGCGGTGCCGGACATAGCTGAAGAGCTTTGTTCACAGAACTGTGCTATAGGAACCTGCTGCTGGCGGGCTGTAGCCGTGGCGATGTGCTTCGCGCTCTTCATATGGGAGTCCCATTGTCCCCAGTTTAAAAGATTTTCGTCACCAATGGCAAGAAGCCTCGCGGTCATTGCCTGGAATAGGTTTAACCCACTCAAATTTCGAACTCTCTCGCCATGTTGGGTTGAATCAACACTTGCCCATTCTGAGCTTGCGCTGTTAAGCTAACGTTAAAGTCACACTAAACAGCTTAAATAGTAATCGTCACACACACAAATGTTTTTTATTCATTTGACAGTTATGACATTAAGGTATTTTTTTAATCCTATGGAAGGACAATACAAATTTAAGACCTTTGTGAACGAAATTTAATGCTTTCTAAACGAAAGACTTTAAGGCCTTATTTTTCGAATATTAAATTTAAGACTTAAGACCAGCTTGGTGCTCAGCAAGGACCTCTTAATCTATCACACCTTTCAAATGTTGACAAGAGTTATCACAAAATGGACAAAAACCTTGCACCGCAGGTTTTAATGATCATCAAAGCAACATTGGGTATGATCCTGGAACAACATTGTTGCAGCCATTCTCCACAAAGCATGCATCGGATGTGAAGTGGACCACCTGAGCCAGAGAAGACATTCTGGTCTCGAACCGCCTGATTATTTTTTTGAGACCCATTATGATGACATCGTGGGGACAGTTTTAACACTGCGACTGAAACATGTGCTGGTCAAGGCTTTGAATGCATCTGGTTTTCAAGCACCACTGACTGAAGTTCATGTGGCAGCTAAGAACTTTCTGCACAAGCTCAAGTCGGAGCCGAACATCACACAGAGACTGAGTGAGAACAGGGATGAATACATAGATACATTTAATGAGGAAGCTGTATGCAACGCAGTAGAGTCTTGGTGCAACAAAAACAAGGAGACTGTTGTCTAAGCATGTCGTATTTACATGTATCTAAACAAATTCTTTGTGGCTTTAGTGATGAAACAGATGCACAAAGCTATCAAGAGTGGATTTGATGGTTGTAGATGTTTTAATAACAAAGACCATGTCAGTATAAAACGTTTTAATAATCTGAACAAGCATATGGAAACGGTCAGGAACACATCTGATGACTGGCCACAATTGGTGTCAAACCGTGTTGAACAAGTGCTCTAAATAGCTTCATGTATAAACTTCTAAAATCTTCAAATGCTGACAACAAAGACTTTAAAATTGGGAACCTGTTATGTGCGTTTACATATGTAACAGATGTTTGTGTGTTAAAATTGCTGAGTAATAAAGCTGTGGATGTACATTGTATTTCTAAAATGATAACAGATTTTCTAATCAGCAGAAATCTGAATGTTTGTGTAACTTTTCTGAAATTCTTGGATGACGTGTAACTCCAAAGACTTCAATAAAATGATGTTAAACACGTATTACTTCTCATTATTGACCCAATGCTCTACGATGTCTGAACAGATTATGAAAAGTATTCACTACGACCCGTCAAACCCTGGTGCTTATGTGGGTAGAGAGGGTTTGAAAAGAGGGTACTTGGAGAAAACCAGGGAGATCCTCAAAAATGGTGTGGCAAATGATTGGCTATTGGCCCAGCATACATACATGCTACACAGGCCTGTAGCTATAAATTTTTAAAGAAACAGAGTTATTGTTCACAATATAAATTCACAATTTCAACTGGATTTGGTCGACATGAGTGCTTACAGTGTGGAAAACGATAACATGAAATTTATGTTAACATGTATAGATGTATTAAGTAAATACGCCTGGGCTCGTGTGTTGAGAAATAAAAGTGCTATCGAGGTAAAGCGGCATTTGAAGACATGAAAAGAAGGAAGAACCCCCCAAAAAGTACAGACAAGGGGAAGGAGTTTTTTTAATTCACATTTTGAATTCTTAATGAAGTACAACATAAAACATTTTGCTACAGGTAATGATGCCAAAGCGAGCATTGTTGAGAGATTTAATAAAATAATTAAATCACAAATGTGGTGATATCTCACGGCTGCCAACACATCGTTATGTTGATGTGATTCAAGATTTGGTTCGTGGTTACAACCATAGCTACCATCGGTCTAGTAAGATTGAGCCTGTTGACGTTTGTGATGAAAATGTTAGACAAGTTCTCAAGAACCTGTATGGTACAACAATGATGATAAGTGATAATCAAAGTTCCAAGTTGGAGATACTGTGAGACTCTCAAAGTTGAGAGGGGTGTTTACCAAGGGTTATGAAAAAGCGTACACAGATGAATATTTTTACAATAACGGAATGCGTTCCTAGGGTGCCTCCTGTGTATAGAATAAAAGATTACGATGGTGATGTGATTGTCGGGACCTTTTATGAACAGGAACTATTGAAAATAATCATTGCTATGGATAAAACTTTTAAAGCGGAAGCAGTTCTGTATGAGAAAGTACAGAAAGGAAAGAAAATGGCTTGGTTGGCCTGAGAAATTCAACAGTTGGATAGCATCGGAACAAGTCCTTGATCTACAAACAGGATAAAACCACTAGGATTTGCTGGACCGAGTCATTAACAGCCACTGCGATCAGCATGGGTGACGACGGTTTCTACATAATGCTCCCCAGTAACTCGTCGAGACATGTTTATCTAAACAATTCGAGTTCGAGTTATACCACAAAATTTGCCAAAAGTATAGATTTGAAAGGTGATTGGGAAGTGTCTTTGATAGAATTCCAATACCCACATACATGGAAGACATTCACATGGGGTGTGTAATGGTAATTCCATTGATAGGAACTCTAAGTACAGAGACAAAATTCTCTTGGCATAATTAGCAGTCTATTTGCAAACAGAGAGACGCGTCAAAAGCTTACAAAATAAACCTCTGAGGACTTTCTGAGGAAAATACATGAACACTCCATATTTATTACAGTTAAAAGGGGTGTGGTAAGTTACTGCCCAGCTGTCCTATATCAATAATACACATTCCCTTTGTTCTGTCAATACCTAGGTTTTAACCAAGGGGCAGGCTGTCCTCCCCCACATTAAACCAAGGACCTTGCGGGCAATCTTTTCAACGCTAAGGGACAAACAGCATCTGGACAAACGACAGATACACTGATGGTTTATACAGATAGGTAGATTGATGGATCTACTGATACCATTCAATGATGACCATAAACAAATACCAGATCCCCCTCTCCTACATTCCTTTACTAACCTAAACATGGGGACTCAGTACCTTTAACTAGTAACCCGTTTATACATGTATAGGACTAAGTATACATCAGTTCAAGAATTTCCATAACAATCCATCCTCTTGATACCAAATCAACCCTTCAATCAATCAATCAATCAATCAAATTTATTTATAAAGCCCTTTTTACATCAGCAGTTGTCACAAAGTGCTTATACAAAACACCCGGCCTTAAACCCCAAGGAGCAAACAACAGTAGTGTTGAATTTCAGTGGCTAGGAAAAACTCCCTAAGAAGGCCGAAATTTAGGAAGAAACCTAAAGAGGACCCAGGCTCAGAGCAAGCAAGTTTATTTATATAGCACAATTCATACATCGAAGCAATTCAATGTGCTTTACAAAGAAAAATAAAATATAAAATATATAAAAATACAATAACATAAAAACAAATACTCAAATTAAAACATCAAAACAAATGAAAACATCATAATAGAAATACAATAAGAAAACAAAGATTAAAAAAAAAAGATTAGAAATGGGATAAAAACATAGGAAGCTATAAGGCTAAACAGTGTGGTTAAGTTTAAGTGCTCAGTCGTAGGCACGTGAAAAGAGTAGTGTTTTTAACCTGGATTTAAAAATGGATACGTTTGGGGCACGTCTAAGATCTTCAGGTAATTTATTCCAGTTGTGTACAGCTTAAGTGCTAAACGCAGCTTCTCCATGTTTAGTTTGGGCTCTGGGCTCTACTAGCTGACCAGTGTTCATGGATCTAAGAGCCCTGCTCGGTTTATATTCTTCAAACATATCAGAAATGTATTCGGGTCCTAAACCATTCAGAGATTTATAAACTAAAAGCACCACTTTGAAATGTATTCTGTAACTGACTGGAAGCCAAT
>JACXGI010005280.1:34966-48598 GCA_016801175.1 Esox masquinongy | reverse complement strand
GGTCTGATGAAACCAAGGTTGAACTTTTTGGCCATAATTCCAAAAGGTATGTTTGGCGCAAAAACAACACTGCACATCACCCAAAGAACACCATACCCACAGTGAAGCATGGTGGTGGCAGCATCATGCTTTGGGGCTGTTTTTCTTCAGCTGGAACCGGGGCCTTAGTCAGGGTGGAGGGAATTATGAACAGTTCTAAGTACCAGGCAATTTTGGCACAGAACCTTCAGGCGTCCGTTAGAAAGCTGAAGATGAAAAGGAAGTTCACCTTTCAGCATGACAACAACCCAAAGCACACATCCAAATCCACAAAAGCATGGCTTCACCAGAAGAAGATTAACGTTTTGGAATGGCCCAGCCAGAGCCCAGACCTGAATCCAATTGAACATCTGTGGGGTGATCTGAAGAGGGCTGTGCACAGGAGATGTCCTCGCAATCTGACAGATTTGGAGCGCTTTTGCAAAGGAGAGTGAACAAATATTGCCACGTCAAGATGTGCCATGATAATAGACTCCTACCCAAAAAGACTGAGTGCTGTACTAAAATCAAAAGGTGCTTCAACAAAGTATTAGTTTAAGGGTGTGCACACTTATGCAACCAGGTTATTGTGAGTTTTTTATTTTTTATTTTTCCCCCTCAAAGAATCCAGTTTGTTTTTCAATTGAATTGTTCAAGTTATAGGTCACATTAAAGGTGGAAAATTTCTGACATGATTTATCTTTGTCTCATTCTTTTACATCACAAGAACCTGGCATTTTAACAGGGGTGTGTAGACTTTTTATAACCACTGTAAATACACACTGATATATACAGTATCTCACAAAAGTGAGTACACCCCTCACATTTTTGCAAATATTTGACTATATCTTTTCATGTGACAACGCTGAAGAAATGACGCTTTGCTACAATGTAAAGTAGTGAGTGTACAGCTTGTATAACAGTGTACATTTGCTGTCTCCTCAAAATAACTCAACACACAGCCATCAATGTCCAAACCGCTGGCAACAAAATTGAGTACACCCCTAAGTGAAAATGTCCAAATTGGGCCCAATTAGCCATTTTCCCTCCCCAGTGTCATATGACTCGTTAGTGTTACAAGGTCTCAGGAGTGAATGGGGAGCAGGTGTGTTAAATTTGGTGTTATTGCTCTCACACTCCCTCATACTGGTCACTGGAAGTTCAACATGGCACCTCATGGCAAAGAACTCTCTGAGGATCTGAAAAAAAGAATTGTTGCTCTACATAAAGATGGCCTAGACTATAAGAAGATTGCCAAGACCTGAAACTGAGCTGTAGCACGGTGGCCAAGACCAAACAACGGTTTAACAGGACAGGTTCCACTCAGAACAGGCCTCGCCATGGTCGGCCAAAGAAGTTGAGTGCACGTGCTCAGGGTCATATCCAGAGGTTGTCTTTGGGAAATACACGTATGAGTGCTGCCAGCACTGCTGCAGAGGTTGAAGGGGTGGGGGGTCAGCCTATCAGTGCTCAGACCATACGCCACACACTGCATTAAACTGGTCTGCATGGCTGTCGTCCCAGAAGGAAGCCTCTTCTAAAGATGATGCACAAGAAAGCCCACAAACAGTTTGCTGAAGACAAGCAGACTAAGGACATGGATTATTGGAACCATGTCCTGTGGTCTGATGAGACCAAGATAAACTTATTTGGTTCAGATGGTGTTAAGCGTGTGTGGCGGCAACCAGGTGAGGAGTACAAAGACAAGTGTGTCTTGCCTACAGTCAAGCATGTTGGTGGGAGTGTCATGGTCTGGGGCTGCATGAGTGCTGCCGGCACTGGGGAGCTACAGTTCACTGAGGGAACCATGAATGCCAACATGTACTGTGACATACTGAAGCAGAGCATGATCCCCTCCCTTTGGAGACTGGGCCGCAGGGCAGTATTCCAACATGATAACAACCCCAAACACACCTCCAAGACGATTACTGCCTTGCTAAAGAAGCTGAGGGTATAGGTGATGGACTGGCCAAGCATGTCTCCAGACCTAAACCCTATTGAGCATCTGTGGGGCATCCTCAAACAGAAGGTGGAAAAGCGCAAGGTCTCTAACATCCACCAGCTCCGTGATGTCGTCATGGAGGAGTGGAAGAGGACTCCAGTGGCAACCTGTGAAGCTCTGGTGAACTCCATGCCCAAGAGGGTTAAAGCAGTGCTGGAAAATAATGGTGGCCACACAAAATATTGACACTTTGGGCCCAATTTGGACATTTTCACTTAGGGGTGTACTCACTTTTGTTGCCAGTGTTTTAGACATTAATGGCTGTGTGTTGTGTTATTTTGAGGGGACAGCAAATTTACAATGTTATACAAGCTGTACACTCACTGCATTACATTGTAGCAAAGTGTCCTTTCTTCAGTGTTGTCACATGAAAAGTTATAATCAAATATTTACAAAAATGTGAGGGGTGTACTCACTTTTGTGAGATACTGTATGTGACCACAGGCATGCACTCTATAATTGAATTATATTGTATTTTCTTCCACAGTATATTTGAGCATCCTGAGTTTCACCCTTCACTGACAAGGATCACTCTCATAGTGAAACACAAAGACCCTCTCCCCTGGTGGGACGAGGCCTGCTGTGTACTGACTACCAGGATAGGGGAGAAATGATCATTTGACTTGGGGTAGGTAATTCTGTAGTTCCTAGGCAACAGCTGTCAGGTTTTGGAGAGATTTGGGCTAATTGTATGCACCATAACCATTCGTTGCCCTCCTGTGACGTGTGTGTGTGCGTGCGTGCGTTCATGCATGTATACCTTTGAGCATATGTATGTGTCTCTGCGCATGCATCGTTTATGCACTGTCATTTCTGTCATCCTCAATGCTTTGATTTATAAATCATTGCTATTTTCTTTATAGCCCTGTAACGTTTGGAGGGAGGTCTCACGGTCAGCCTGTATTCCTGTGAATGACTATCAGGATTGTGTGTGGGGGATCAGAGTGAGACATTGCACTTGTCACATACGCCATATGAGATCTAAGGGAGATGAAACACTCAATGAATGATCTTCTCTCCCTAAAGAGGGACAGAGAGAGAGATACAGGGCTGTTTGAGGGGTTTGCTAAAAGGTTGTGCAGGGGATTCAAATGTGGTCAACCCCCGCATTCTCTCTTATGAGAATGCGGTTAATGGATAGCTAACAGCCTTTGTAAAAACCCTACATTATATACTGTGCCTCATAATATAAAAAATAAGACAAACTACTGTAAAAGCTATTTTTTAACATCATTTCAGACGTTACAGCAGTATTATAACACAACCATGATTTTAATAATAATAATAAGATAAATAAATAAAGCGATCTCTGTAAACGTTGTAATGGAAGCTCTCATATTCTTCTTTGTTGGGGGAAGAGGCTTTTGATGGAAAGTATGGTTTGTGCCAAAAAGGGCTTGGCTTTATTCCTTGTTAAAGCAGCTTGTTTTGATACTTGATAAGTTTTTCCTATGATTACGTCTTATATACATTGCATGGCATGCTAGAGGAACCGAGCAGAGAGGTGGAGTATTTGGGCTACAAAAAGGGGGGTTCCAGTATTTGCTATTTTTTGGGGGAGGTGGGAACTAAATCAAAACCACATGTAACAAAAGGACCAGACTCAGTTGCTTTTTTCATAAAGAAAAACTTACATTTATCTCAAAGAATAAATGTAAGTTTTTCTTACATTTATTCTTTGTAAGAAAAAAACAACAAAAAAAAACATTTATCTCAAAGCAGCTTTGTTGTCTAGATACCAAGGAACTTTGGAGAAACTGCTTAACAGTGAGATTAGCATATTGTTACAGCATTTGTTGAGAAACACAAGCACATATTAGCTCATTAATCCTCCTGATCTTCCAATCACATCTCAACTTTACACAATATAAAAAAAACTTTCAAGAACAACCCCCACCACCCCCTTAACTACCACCACCTCAATATTGCATATGTCGCCCAGATGTTAGTTGTGTTGAGTACTGTATGTTTTTACCCTCAACTCCCCATTACAGAGAACCAGAGATGGAAACAGTATCTAGACAGCCAGGATCCCCACATGTCCTCCATCAAACTCCCACCCTCCCCTTCTCCAGTCCTCTTATCCCAACAATGCAGACTCTTATTTCCTTCCCTCCCTCCATTGCGCTACCCCTTTTTCACCCTCCCTCCCTTCCACTCTCTGTCAGTCTTCCTTTAAAACCTAACTAAATCCCAGTCAGATTATGGCCTCTATTAAAAAAAGCCTGGTGTAATCCTCCAGCTTTAATTCTGTTACATTCCCCCTGCACACTTAGCTTTACACCCGCCCACAACTGGGATTGCTCAGCCATATTATGTGTATATACACTGATCAGCCATAACATTATGCCCACTGACAGGTGAAGTGAATAACACTGATAATTTCGTTATCATGGCACCTGTCAGTGGGTGGGATATATTAGGCAGCAAGTGAACATTCTGTCCTCTACGTTGATGTGTTAAAAGCAGGAAAAATTAGCAAGCGTGAGGATCTGAGTGACTTTGACAAGGGCCAAATTGGGATGGCTAGACGACTGGGTCAGAGCATCTCCTGCAGCCCGTGTGGGTTGTTCCCGGTCTGCAGTGGTCAGTACCTATCAAAAGTGGTCCAAGGAAGGAAAAGCGGTAACCGGCGACAGGGTCATGGGCAGCCAAGGCTCATTGATGCACATGGAGAGCGAAGGCTAGCCCGTGTGGTCCGATCCAACAGATGAGCTACTATAGCTCAAATTGCTGAAAAAGTTAATGCTGGTACTGATAGAAAGGTGTCAGAACACACAGTTTGTTGCGTATGGGGCTGCGTAGCTGCAGACCAGTTAGGGTACCCATGCTGACCCCTGTCCACTGCCGAAAGTGCCTACAATGGGCATGTGAGCATCAGAACTGGACCACGGAGCAATGGAAAAGGTGGCCAAGTCTGATGATTCACGTTTTCTTTTACATCACGTGGATGGCTGGGTGTGTGTGCGTTGCTTTCCTGAAGATCACATGTCACCAGGATGTACTTTGGGAGGGAGGCAAGCCGGCGGAGGCAGTGTGATACTTTGTGCAATATTCTGCTGGGAAACCTTGGGTCCTGCCATTCATGTGGATGTTACTTTGACACGTACCACCTTCCTGAGCATTGTTGCAGACCATGTGCACCTTTCATGGCAACATTATTCCCTGATGGCATCGGCCTCTTTCAGCAGGACAATGTGCCCTGCCACAAAGCAAATATGGTTCCGGAATGGTTTGAGTAACACAACAACGAGTTCAAGGCATTGACTTGGCCTCCAAATTCCCCAGATCTCAATCCTATCGAGTATCTGCGGGATGTGCTGGACAAACAAGTCCGATCTTTGGAGGCCCCATCTCGCGACTTAAAGGATCTGCTTCTAACGTTTTGGTGCCAGATACCACAGCACACCTCCAGAGGTCTAGTGGAGTCCATGAGGGTCAGGGCTGTTTGGCGGTAAAAGGGGGACCTACACAATATTAGGCAGGTGGTCATAATGTTATGGCTGATTGTGTGTATATATATATATATATATATATATATATATATATACACACACTATCATATATATATATATATCATCACAGTATAACACCAAGTCAATTAAACTTCAGGGATATCAATCTGTCCACAAAAGGTACACTGGAGAGGCAACAGCAAGACAACCCCCCAAAATTGAATGGTTTTGCAGGTGGTGGCCACATACAATTGCTTTCTCCTTATCATTCCTGACTGATTCGTCTCTAGTTTTGCTAGTGTCCTTGTCACTACTGGTAGCATGAAGCGGTACCTGAAGCACATTCTGCCTTGCCTCTTTCACACATTCTAATCTAATCTCATAGTTCAAGGAGGGAGAAGGGAGAGAGTGAATAGAAAGCAAGAAGAAAGAGCCTTCCGAAGAAGTATTTCAACACAGCGAGTGTATACGAACACAAGCTCTCTCATTGTTTGTTGTATTCACTAAGTTCATTTACACATACCCAGAATTGCACTTGCCATAATGGTGCTGCCAGTGGTAGATAAAATATAGGGACAGAGTACACAAAATCAATTAAAAGTTGACTTAAAATTGCTTATGATAGCTAGTGAGAACATCAGATAATAGGATATGAGATTTAAGAGTATATAGTATACTTTCATTCATAATCATTTGTAGTTGATATACACATTTAAAGATTTACAGTTCCAGTACATGCATCTATGATGTTGATGTAAGGAGTTGATCAGATTTTGGTTCAGTTTAATTAGCAGTTAACAGTTTGGAGTTGGCTTGATGTGGTGATTATAGTCTTGTGTGGGGAAGACGGATGATTACAGAGGGCTAAAGCAGAGGGTAAGAAACTGTTGAGGCGGTAGCAATTTTTGGGTCATGATTCACCTGTACTGCCCGCCATGTCAATCAAGAATCTCAATTGAGCTTGTTTATCTTTGTCCAGGACGAGGCTTATTCTGAGTCTGCGAAACCGGCCCTATAAGTTACAATGTACTGCCTTAAAACCAGTTAAAAGAACATAGATATATAACCATTGAGAGACTGATGTCACAGAGCCTCTATACAACAGATTAGAGCCATTTGTTTTAGCTGTCTTTCCTCTGACCTGTTCTAAACTGCTTTATATCTACGCCCCACACTCTCTGGTACATACACAGCCTCCTAGTGTGAGGCTTTAGTTGTGAAAGTAAGCCTTTGGTGACCTTGTGAGCCTGCTCGTTTGTCACGAACTTAAAGCTTATGGTCCAGCTTGGGGTGTGGGGGGGAAGCTAGCTTTTTCATAGGTCAATGGTGCCCATTCACGTCAGATTTCCCAGTGGGAGGTTCAGAACTGATGGAATGTCTCGAACATGAGGAGCATGTCTGAGGGGAGCACTGTGAGAGCTGCCCCCTGGACAAGCTTGACCCAAGATATTCAGATTTTTACTGGGAGCCTTTGTCTAAAAGAGTCACTGTAGAACAGGCACCCTGTTATGTTTAATTCAAAGATAATTTGGTTCAACAGTCAATGTAGAAATTGCAGCAGTAATACAATAACCCTATGCAAAAATCTGTAATTAACATGCTTTTTTGCTGTTAGACTTTGGAAATTCTGAACTAGCTTTTGCGTTATGACAAATATGCAGCATGTTAATATTTCTGTTAATGTTTACTTTTTTAATACATTTGCAAACATTTAAAAAAACAGACCTGATGCTAATGCTTTGTTTGCTTGTTGTGTATTATGTTTAGATTGATGAGGAAAAAATCGATTTTTATCCTTTTTAGAATAAGGCTGTAACATAACAAGGACAGCCTTATAGAAAAAGTTAATGTGTCTGAATCCTTTCTGGAAGTATTGTACATATACTGAAAGTGTATGTATTTATATATATATTATATTCAATATGTAATATATATACAGCATATGGCCAAAGGTATGTGGACACCCGACCATCACACATATATTAATTTTTGGACAACCCATTCCAAAACCATGCGCATTAATAAGGATTTGGCCCCCTGTTTGCAGCTATAGCAGCCGCCACTCTTTCCTGGAAGGCTTTCCACAAGATTTTGAGTGTCTCTGTTGGAATTTGTGTCCATTCAGCCAAAATAGCATTTGTGAGGTCAGGCACTGATGTGTGACAAGAAGGCCTGGCTTGCAATCGCTATTCCAATTCATCCCAAAGGTGTTCCGTGTGGTTGAGGTCAGGGATCTGTGCAGGTCATCTGTGCAGGTCCACACCAACCTTGTCGAACCATGTCTTTATGGACTTCGCTTTGTGCCCCTATGCATAGGGGCACACTGGAACAGGAATGGGTCTATCCCAAACTGTTGCCACGAAGTTAGAAGCACCTAATTGTCTAAAATGTCTTTGTATCCTGTAGCATTAAGATGACCTTTCACTGGAACTAAGGGGCCTACCCCAAACCCTGAAACACAGCCCCAAACCATTATCCCTCCTGCACCAAACTTTTCAGCAGGCACTATGCATCCGGTAGGTAGCATTCTCCTGGCATCTGCCACACCCAGATTCATCCATCAGGCTGACAGATAGTGAAATGTGATTCATCACTCCTGAGAACACGTTTCCACTGCTCCAGAGTCAAGTGGCGGCGTGTTTTATACCACTCCAGCCAACGCTTGGCATTGCGCATGTTGTTGTGAGTCTTGCGTACAGCTGCTCAACCATGGAAACCCATTTTGTGAAGCTCCTGACGCACAGTACTATTGTAGTAGTATTGTAGTATTGATGTTGCTTACAGAGGTGGTTTGGAACCCTGTGGTGAGTGGTGCAACAGATGATAAGCGATTTTTAGGCGTTAAGCGCTTCAGCACTCATTGGCCCCTCTCTGTGTGTTTGTTTGGTCTACCGCTTCATGGTTGGAATGTTGTTGCTCCGCTTCCACTTCACAATTATAGCACTTATATAGCAATTTCACAAACTAACTTGTGGCAAAGGTGGCATCCTATGACAGTGCCGCATTTAAAGTCACTGAGCTCTTCAGTATGACCCATGTACTGTCAGTGTTTGTCTATGGAGATTTCATGTGCTGGATTTCATGCACCTTTGAGCAACATGTGTGGCTGAAACACCTGAACTTAATAATTAGTAGGGATGTCCACATTTGGCCATATAGTGTATATACACACAGCATATAGCTCCAGAAAAAATTAAGAGACCACTGAACCTTTTTCTTTCCTTTCCAAAAAAGTTTTGAGTGAGGAACGTTTTGAGTGAGGAACAGAAGCATTCAATTTGTGGTGGTCTCTTAATTTTAACCCTTCTGTTCTTCACTCAAAACCTTCCTTTTGGACTTTTTTGGAAAGGAAAGAAAAAGGTGCTGTGGTCTCTTAATTTTTTTTGGAGCTGAATATCGTACACATATGGCATTTATAATTTTAACTTTGTAGAGTTAAATTAATCCAGTAACATGTGGATAAATGTTCATTGGAGAACGTTATGCTAGTTGTGGTCCCTCAGCTCCAGGTGGGGAGACCGGACGTGCTTTGACCCCAGGTGACATGTCACTTTTTCAGCCATTGATCTGTGACGACTCCCTCCCGTTGTCCCTGGTTCCCACAGCTCTGGCTAAAAGGCTGCATGAGAAACTCAGTCACCTATGGGAATAGAAAGTCAACTTTATCTTCTCTTCCTTTCAATCTCTCTCTTTCAGTCTCTCTCTCTAGCTCTTATACTCTCCCCCATTTCATATTGTCAAACCAAGGTCACAATGTCAACCCTGTGGGTAGACCACTTGATATTTTTGTATCACTGTGACTAATCTCACAAGTACAGATTTGTAGCTTTTTACTTAAAAATTGCTCAGAGTAAATAGATTGTTAGTGAGTGATTGTAGTGTAGCACTCATCTAATTGTGTTGATGCTCATTTAAACAAAGGTCATCAGCATTTGTTGGGTGAAAATAGAGCTTAACTGAAATGTGTCTTTATTTCTCTGCTTCAACTAATTCAAATAACAACAGAAAAGAATTGTGATCTCGTTTGCTATTTTTCTGGTATTCTCACTGCTTTCTGCAATTAGAAAATTGCGATTTACATTTCTCATTTTCGTTTGGGAACACAGTCATAGGGATAAGCGTTTAGATGTGGTTTTAGAACTTTGTTTCAAGGTAGAATCCAGTGTAGTCTTAAGTAACGTAACACATGCTTGGAGCAGATGGTGTCAAACTGCAGCATAGCTTACCTCTATATTTTGCCCAGTGGTGCTCTCGGCAGAGAAATGCAGCATTGGGTGGTGTTTTAAACTTACAGGTTATACTTTGCTATTGTAGTTGGCTCTGTTATGTAGAAAACTATCATTACGTGATCTTGCAGACATTGATTCAGCTTTGATCTTAGTTCATTCAAAAGAACACTTTTCGCCAGAAGGGCCTGTTATCTTTGAGTAGAACTGTGTGTGTAGATAAGAAACCTGTGCTCAGAAATTTCTGGATCTTTCATCGGGGGATGGGGAAAGGTAAGAGTATAGTCAAATCTACAGCCATCGATGCAGACCAGCTGAAAAAAGTGCAGAATCCAATGATAGAAGGTTGAACTTATTAGCTGACCTTAAAACATATAACTCATTGCTATCTAACGTGAATTGTGCCAGGATCTTTTCAGTTAATGTGCCTGGCTTTTTTTAGTTTATGTGTCTCAGTTATTATGTGTTTTAACAGTATATCTCTCCAGTTACAGTATTATGTGTTATAGCAGTATATCTCTCCAGTTATTATGTGTTATAACAGTATGTCTCTCCGTTGCTTATAGTAAGGGTTCATATATTGGATGGTACTATTGCTGTGAGCACTGCATTGTCTTTATGTGTTCACCAGATGATTGACATCAGCTCCAACAGTTATTAGGAATCAGTGGCTCTGGAGCAGAAATCCTGTGATAAGCACTCTAAGATCTCCAACTCCTATTAATGTCCTTTTAGGGAAGAGGTGGAAAAGACTCAGAGAAAGGGAAATACAGAGAGAGGAAGAGAGGGAGGGAGAGATGAGAAGTGTGTGTATAGACCTGTTCCGTTCCAGCTGTGGGTCTTTGGGCCTGTTTATCTTTACAGATCACTGGTTCTCATGCTCTCTTTTTGTGTTCTTCAATCTTTCCTTTATCTAACTTTGCTGCTGTTGGTCTTGTAAATGTTTTTGTTTTTGAGGGGGTTAATGCATTCTGCTTCTCTATAATTTGCAAATACTGCCTCTTCCACACTCTCCCCTTCCATCATTCCACCCCTTAGAACAGAAGAATGCGGAAGAAAGAAAGGAAGCCTTGAAAAGGTGAGTGATTAAATAAAAGATAGGGTGTTTGCTCTATCTCTATCTAGGGGGATTCGACAGCAGAGAGATGGATTTGGTTTGTGAATTATCCAAGCAAACCTCAAACAAACTGTCAGGCTGCGCAAAGAATGTGGTCTAGTGGCAACAATTCTGCCCAGCTGAAACAGAGACTGTAGTCCAACACATTGTCTACTCTTCCTATTGTACTGTTGTCTGTCTCTCTCTGTTTCCTACAGTCTGAACAATGTCTGAAATATAATAAAAAATGATAGATAACAAAAGCAAAATCACAGACATATTTCCTGGGGTTTTGATCTGGTTTTGTTTGTTTAGAAGCTTGAGAGGACGATGATCAGTCCCGGAACAAAATGTGCTGCCAGCGTTTTATTTCTGCCATAGAGAGCTCTAGAAAAAGCATGGCTCTTTGGTGTTGAATTTTATTCAGATGTTTAGCCTAATCCAAGGCACTTATCAAGCTTGATCTCAAGTCTAGCATAAGGAAGCTACAGAGACAGTTAACCACTTCCACAGGGAAGAAGTAGTGCTCACAACAATTAACATAACCATCAAAACCACTTAAACACTACTTGGGTCGTTATTACTGGAGGAGATCAGAAGCTTTAATCCATGCAGAAATAGGACTTGTAGAACAAACAGAAAAGTCACTGGGCACAGCTAGCCATTATATTGGACATACACTATGGTCTAATGGGTGTTTGGCTATACTGCTTATTAATTGGTCAATTCAAAATTCTTCCAAAGCTTTTATGCTGCATACTGTGCATATAACAGAGTGCCACATTATCTTTGTTTCATGATATACAAATAAAGTTGGTTTGAAGTTCTACTGCAAGGCAACCAGCTGCAATGGGATTGGGAGTTTGCTCAGCAGAAAGGATGTTCCTAGTAATTTGTGGTTGAATAGTGTGTTAAAACAACTAAATAAACAGTTGGGTGATAGGTAACAAAACTTTGCGAGTGACTGTTGTGGATGTGTTCAGAGGGTGATTGATTGGAGCCTGATTTGGGCCAAGTAGAAACACAGAAGCAACACCGTTAAATTGTCCATTACACTTTCCTGACATTTTTCTGTCCTCATACAGAAGTTGGTTGGATGATGCTAAATTGAAGGGTCAAAATCAGTATGAGAAGTGCGTTTATTTGTTATATACATTTACACATATCTGAAATTGTATTTGGTTTAAAGGTGCTGCTGAATGTGACCATCTTCATACTAGATAATTCCTATTTTTATTTGAACCTTTCTTTTACCAGGCAAGTCAATTATGGAGAAATACATATTTACGATAACAGCCTGGCAGGAGGCAAAAAGGCCTCCTGTAGGGAATAGGTAGTGGGATTAAATGAAAAGAGACAGACAACACAGAGAGAAGACACATGGCAAGCTCACCATACTGAAAAAGAGACATTAAAATCAAGTGCATAGAGTAGACCACTAAGAACAAAAGAAAAATGCAGACAACAGAGCATGAAAACAACGCATGAGCAAAGCATACATCATGAAAACATAGACCTAGCAGCAGACAATATGAAAATAATACAGCAGGACTCAAAAATGTTTGCAATAGGCAAAGACAACAACGGAACAACAGTTGTGCATTTTGAACTGGATGTGAATAGCAAAGAGGAAGCTGTACCTGGAGGAGGAGTGGTGGAGTACACATCTCAGATTTAGGGAGTGAGGTCTAAGAGGGTTTTGTAAATAAGCAATAAGCTGTGCGTCCGATATATAGGGATGTCCAGTTAATGGAGGTGTACAGAGTGCATTGATATGCCCTGTAAGTGTTGGGGGCAAATCTGATGGCTGACTGACAGAAAACATGTAGACAATCAAGAGCTCCCTTCCCACCGACCTATACATGTTTCAAAAATCTAGCATGGGAAGGATTAACTTAAGAAAGTCAGTTGGCGCAAAAATGCCTCTAGCTACATACAATTCATTCATGCCAAATCCATGTTTGGTAGAGAGGTTCAAATCCTGGTCAAGTATTCTGACTCAAACACTCACAAACCTTTGGTAAACTTAGCCTTGAAACACACCAATCATTCTTCTTCTTATTATTATTAATACAGATTTGTGTATGTCCCTAACAGGGTGGACATTTGCAATGATCTTTTGTGAACAATCCGACTGCATTTAATAGGATTTAAGTGCCTAAGTTTGACAAATATTTTATTCTGATAGCCAAACCTTTCCTGATAGTATATAAGAAAATATATTAACAATTTTTTTCAAAAATGTTAAATACCTGTGTCATTAGATTGTAAATGTTGGCCACTATTTCATGTCAAGCTAGAACAGCATTTTCAGAAAAATGCTGACCATTTTCAGAAAACTTCAGAAACCATAACTTTATAAAGATTAGCTAAAATAACTCTATGCCCACAGCATTGGTCAACTATTCCTTTACTTATTGTTATCAGCCTTTGATATTGTTTTTGTATTGCTCTTTGCTATTTTCATATTTGTTTTAAAATGCAGCGGCAATGTTAACTATTAATCATTCATTCCATTAAAGCCTATTGAATTAATATTTAAAAGAAAAACAGAGAAGGAGCGAGGGATGGAAGGAGTGAGAGAGGTAGAGTGATAGAAATACATTGAGAGCGAGTTGAACACTGTGAGGAGCATTAAGGGAGTTAGAGAAAACATTACATGGTACGGAATGCATTCTGCTCCTCCAGGGTAACTGATGTGACAAACTTTAAAAAAGCAGAAAGCACCAGCTAGCTTATGGTACTATGTATTATGGATATCACGGCAGTAGCCATCCAGCTCTCAGTGTTTAGAATGGGGTTGTGGGGGGGGGGGGGGGGCAATGATACTCCTGC
>JACXGI010005280.1:0-34866 GCA_016801175.1 Esox masquinongy | reverse complement strand
GAGAGAGACAAAGGAAAAAGGGGGTGTGTGAAAGAAGGCAGGGGATGGAAAGGGATGAAATGTCGGAAAGAGACAAAGAAATAAAGATTGATGGGGAAAGAAAGATTTTGGGGTCAGCCGATAATATGCTGCATATTTGAACATGCCCTCAAACGTTCAGGGGTCAAGGGTGTTTGTTTGTCTCTGAAAGGTCTTTGTTGGACTGGATCCTCTATTTTGATGCAATTTCAGTAACTGCGGTGAGTGTGTTGTCTACACAATAAACAACTTTTTTTTCTTTTTTGTGCTTTGAGACTTGCAAGTAACTCTATACTCATTGGTTAAAAACAGTCACTGTCTTTTTCCCTTCCACTTTTATACATTAACATCTCCTATAGCACATTTCTGTGGGCAAAGTGTGTTTTTTAGAAGTTAAACAGAAGTTAAACATTTCAGCCTAAGAGTTTGAGTAAACAGCCTATCAGATCAAGTATTTCTTCTCAGCTGTGAGTCCATTGACTGTACTAAGATCCAACGGCGCAGCTTATCATTGACCAATTAGGAGTCCTTCCTGTAACCTAGCGACAGTCAGCCCCTTTGCTTCTCCTCTCGTCTTTAGCTCACAGCATTTAGAGAGAAATCCCATCGATCCCCTCATCGATTGCCACTGACCCTCTCCTCCCCTCCCCTCTTGGATTTAATACTGACTGTCAGCCTGTAAGGATTAAATAGCTTTGTGCCGACAAACCAGTGACAGGACGAGCCCTCCTGAAAGTCCCATTATCGAGTCACTTGCAGATTCACAGGTGAAGGATTTTAATTTTTTGCTAGTTTTCCACCACACAAAAATAATTCTGCACTGACAGGAAATGTGAATTAATGTATGGATTGTAATTTATCTATATTTTTGTAAGGCTTAAAACATTTTGAGTATGTGCAAATACATTTTGAAAAGTGGAAAGTAATAACTTTTGAACCTTTTTTAAACCTTGAATGTTCCCTGCCTTTGCTCTTCCTGCAACAACAGGATGATCAAATGAATCTCTGTGTCAGTTACTCAACTCTGGTGCATGATCAGATACCATTTCCACAGTTCCGCAATCCTAATCCTCAATCATTAACAATTAAGCAGACAAACTGACATCAGACAAGCACTTGGTACCCTTCCCCAGGTATAATTGCTCTCACTCACCTTACGATCAGGGCGCAAAGGCGGGCAGCATGTGGATTGGTCATCCCCTCCGCCTGTCTTCCCAGCTACGGAGTCCTTATTCAGTGTGCGAATGTAGGACACTCTTCTCTTTATCATTCTATCCTGGCCTCCAACGCTGGGCTGCATGGGGTCCCTGCCCCCCCGCGCCCACCGCCCCTTTTCCTGCAGCAGCTGGCTGGTCTGTGAGGGAGGTGGCCCCGGACTGACCCCCAGTTCCAGGTAAATGTGTACACAGACGCAAAGAGCGGTGAGGAGAAGGCATAGACGCAGAGCTAGACCTTTGATCAGCCTGTCTCTCCCAAGACACATTGTTCTCTCTCTCACGTCCTCAGTCCATGTTCTGTCCGACGAGAGAAAACATCTTTCTCTTGTTTTCTCTACCCTATTCTCCCTCTCCTTCTTGGAGCATGTCTTTCTCCTGTCTTCCTTCGCTCCCGCCTCCCTGCCTCACCGGGGTCCTTGGTTTGATCAAGGTAAGCGGTCCTGAATGCTGGCGAGACAGTAGGACAGCTGCTCATCGCAAAACAACTATGTCAGTGTGTGTGTCTTTCTCGTTTGTGTTTGTCTGTGCCAGTGCAGACGAACATCTGCTAGTTTACACGGTGGAACTGAGCATGCCGCTTTCATTGAAAAGTTTTGGAAGTTCCCCCCTCCCTCTTCTAGCCCTCACACCCCCTTCTTGAACACACCCCTCTGACTCCATCGGGCCCCTCCCTCTCTCCGTTCCCTTGTGTTTCGGGTTACTGTGTAATTCTACACTGGGCAGGGCCCACACAGACACAGCAAGCATCACCAAGGCCTCACATTCTCTCTGAGGACAGTCATGGAGAGGGAGACAGAGGAGAAAGAGGAGAAGGAAAAAAGAGAGAGTAAGGCATTGTAAGGCACTGTATTGTCAGAGTGTTAGATGTACTTATTTTTAGCCATTAGGCTAATAGTTGTTCATGTAGATTTGTATTGTATCAGTGAAAGAATGAATCAGGGTTAGGGGCTTCTTCGGTATTTATTCAGCAGTCATAGTACATGTCTTGAGATGTTACAATCACAGCTCAGTTATATATCACTTTGTCAGTTTTTTAAAACAAAGGTTTCTTTTACATGTCTGTCACAGAACGTGAGAAAAAGAAAACAAACATCAATAATGGAGGTGAGGGATAAAGAGGTTGGGTAGAAAAGTGTCAGGGTGTTGTAAATGAACCAACAAGTCTCCACATTTAATCTACTTCAGGGCACTCTCGTTCCCTCTCGTTATTTCTCTGTACTTTTCTTTCTCTGATTTCTGCAATTTCTGCAAGAAAATATGGATCATGAACATGATTAAGTAATATACTTTAATGTTGTATCCTATCAAATCCCTTTTGAAACAATTAATACCGCCGGCATCTATTTTATGACTCACACTCCCACATTGATTTCAAATTGCATCCAATGAAATTGTATTTGTCACACTGAGTTTACAGGTGCCGAGTAACAGCGGAAATGTGTGTGTGTGTGAGTGTGTATGTGTGTGTGAGTCATTGTGCATGTGTGAGTCATTGTATTACAGGGTCTAGTGTGTGTGCATATAATCAATACCGAATAAGAAATTAATCTTAAAATGTAATTTCTAATAATTTGTAATTTGCCAGTATTGTTCAACAGTTATGTCTTGGGGGTAGAAGCTGTACTGGGTCCTGTCAGTTACAGACTTCAGGACTGCTCACTATATCTGCTATAAAGTTGTATAGAGAACGTGGCTTGGGTGGCTGCTGTCATTTTTGGCAAAGCCTGGTGTAGAGATCTTGGATCACACCATTTCCTGATAAGCAGCCCCATCGCTCCTTTATTCATAAAACAATACCATCCCCTATTCTCCTTCACCAACTCCTGTCTGTTAAGTATGTTATTGGAATTGTAAATTGTAGCCAATTATCTTGACTGCCAAAGGAGATTATTTTTGAGTGAAAGAAGAGGATTTTTAACAGGCCAAGAAAAGTTTATCCACTCAAATTGTGAGGATGACGTTAGTTGATGTCAATTTTGCTTGAAGTCAATTCAGTTATGGGTGGAATGACTGGGGATTCACACCAGCGTAATGAAAAGAGGGGAATGGGAGGCTCCTATTAACTCTTCGTTGTTGTAAACAGGCAGTGTTTTTGACCAGGGATACACAGTGCTCTACTGCCATCTGTCCGCAGAGGGAAGTTTCACTCTCACACACATTTTAGGTTTTACTATGCTTGTGGGGACCCAACATATTTTCTCAATGACAATCCTTTTTTCCATAGTCTTAACCTCAAACACCTGCATTACAGCTAACCGTAACGTCAACCTTAACCCCAATTGTAATCATAATGTTTACCCTAAACCTAACCGCTTACTCTCAAATTGTATTTTACAGAATAAGAATAATCTGAATTCAGAAGGTTCTACACTTTAACTCGGTCTAACAGTGCTGCTAGTGGTGGTATATGAATTGGCACAATACATAAAACCTAAGGAATGCGGAGATATACTTTAAGACAACGGTTGGTTAGCATATTCAATAAGTTGATATCAGCGGGGAGTATATCATATATTAATATATAGTTGAGTTAGAGTTTCAGTAAATGCATTTAAATGCATTGATTTGAGTCAAGTTTTGGATGCAGTGTAGTGCAGTTATTTAGATAACAGTTTGGTGGTGGCTTGATCTGGTGAGAATAGTGCTATTAGTATCTTTGAGACAGATGGCTGGTTGCTGAGGGCCAAAACACAGGGAAAGTAACAGTTCAGGTGGCTGGAATTTTTGGAAACGATTGACTTCTACTGCCTATCTGCCCTTTGCCTACCAAAGGATCCTTTGTGGAACAACACACCAAGGTTGGAAGTATCAGCAATGATCTAACCTGTATGATTCCATGTAGGACCTCGATGGAGGGCTGGTGACGTCGGATAACCATTTCTCTGGTGAGTACCATGCGTTGCAATTTACCTTCCTCATGGTGACTGACAAAATGTTCCCACAAGGTGTAATTTTCCTTGATTTATTTTCTTTGGAAGAATTTTTGGTACTCACAATAACTATAATCACTATAACTACAATCACTATAATAAAACAAGGGCACATTTGTTTTCTATGCTTGTGGAGGACAGAAAACCAGAAATCCATGCTTCCTATCCCCTAACTCCAATTCTATCACTGTACCCTATTGTGAATTTCACCCAAAACCTAACCCCTAAGCCAAACAAATACAAAAACCTTGTGGGGACCAAAAAAATGTGGATCACACATGTACACAAAGCTCTAAGATTTGTAACACTCTGGTGTCACCTTGTGGTCAGTTAGAGATATAGCATCCAATAGGAACAGACCAAAGAAATGTATCTACGCTGTAAAGCAAGCAACGCCAAACTGACTGCATAATTAACAGATAGATTTACAGCCAAGCAGGCCCAGCAATGAAGGCAGTCTGTGTGCCAAGAGAGAGCAAGTGGGCGAGGGAGTGAAAGAGAGACATATATATTCTGTCAGACTTAAAATAATGATGTTCCAAAAAAGATCCAGATGCCAAGGACCACAAAAATACCAATTCTACCTAGATTCTGTGGAACTAGATGAGTCAAAAAATGTAATCGACCTCAGACTCAACATAAGCACCACAGGCAACTTCCACAAGGCTGTGAATGATTTGAGAGAGATGGCAAGAAAGGCCTTCTTTCTACAATGTTTTAACCCAAAAAAATGTCCATGCAGAGCCGAATAAGGATAAAACCCAGACAATATCCACAGAGAAAAACATTTTTTCAAATTACACAACCTCTTAAAGCAAAAGCAGTTCTCTAACCTTTCACTGAATATCTGACCACTGACTGACCCAAAATTACAAAAAGCCTTTGTAAAGATTATGTACGGACAAATTACTAGTTTACTCAGAATAACTACGAAAAGGTTTGGCAAACAGAATTAAATGTATTGACTTGGGCGTCAGATAACCAACATATTACCCACATGCCATTGCGTCACAATAAGACATAACTCTATGAGATCATATAGGGCCTTGTTATCAAAAGAGCCAGACCTAGGCAGACCTGGCTCTTGAAAGTAGATGGCTTAGTGAGTTAGAGTGTTGTTACCAACACTCTTAGTTAGAGTGTTGGTAACATAAAGTTTGCTGGTTGTTTTGCCCTTGAGCAAGGGACTTAACCCTAATTTCTCCTCCAAGTTGCTCTGGATAAGAGAGTCTGCTAAATGGCAAAAATCCATGTGCATACTGGCCACAAAGTAAGGTGAGAATGGAGAAAAATGACCACTTTAGATAAATATTTCTCACAGATCACACAGACTCACAAAGAAATCAAATATTGAAAAACTCCTATATCTGTTAAGCAAAATAATGCACAGCAACAACAGCTGTGACCCATTGCCATGAGAAAGGAGCAACCAGTCATTCACAACCAACAATAGTAAAAAGGAGACATTATTTTCCCATAATTTTTGTACATACAGTTAGACAGCAAAGGAGTCAGCAAGAAGTGGAGAAAGAGAAGAGAGAAAGGGGGAAAGAAAGGGGAGAAAAAGGGGGAGAGAAAGGGGAGAAAAAGGGGGAGAGAAAGCAAGAATAACAGAGAGTGAGAGAGAATTCAATTTTTGTTAATCTGTTCTGAACAATTGTTGTTTTAGGATTCAACACGTCAGTATCTTTCACTGTGCTAAATGAAGCAAATGTGTTCCTTTAGGGCTAACACTGTTATACAGTTTCTACATCTAGATGGAGTGATGTTTCTCATTTTGTAATATGTACCAACATGGAAGGATATTTTAATTTGCATAATTTGTAAACAATTCATATAAAGTAAGAATGAAAATTACTTTTGCAGGGTCCAGAAATTAAATCAAAATGCCAAATCCCTAATAGGTCACACCTTTTAAAAGATCTATTTTTGTGTATGCATTATTTTGCTAGACCTAGCTGCTTGGTCACACATTAAGATGAATACAAGCTAAACTGACGGTTAATTTTATCTGTGTTTACATAATCCAAACAACCCAATGACTTGTGTTATTCATACAAGCCATCAGACTGGGTCAAAATTATCCAGCTTGGGTGCTGTCTAATATTTACCTTGCGTTGCTGAAATTGGGTTGTTTTTAAACCCAGCATGAATGTGAGTGTGGGTTGATGTATAAGCAGGGTGGTGTATCCTCTTAAGGAACGTCAGTATGTGAGTGGACAGAAAGGTGGGATGTTGCTAGCAGTCTGTTGAAGGAGGTGGGGCTGGCTGGGTCCATACTAGTTACTTATACCTCCAAATCAGATTTGCCTGTTGGTGATCCCTGTAATAATTACAACCTGAAGTCAGGCAGATAGATGACAAAAACAAGTTGGCAGATAAAGTCACCAAACAACTTGGCACCGACATTGGGGCATATTTTAAATTAAATGGCTGGCTAGTTTTTGTTATGCATGGGTATTTGGGGGGGGGGCTAAATAGGATCACACTGCATGAATATATGTTTGATACATCCAGGTATATCTGGGTATCTAAACATCAATGTAAAGGACATCGTACTGCTTGCTTGGTACCGATTCAGACAAGAAAAAGTCAAGAGCTTTTTGTTTTGCATGTCTAACAAACACGTGACCATTTTTCCAAATGTTTCTCTAACTGGTTGTGGCACTAACAAAATACAAATTTGGACACTTGATTTTTATAATTTCATCCTTCTGTGTCTATAAGTGGAATAGCAGAACATATGTTTGCAACTGTAAATAGTCTTAGTAGCTGGCTAGATAACAGCTAGCCAGCTTGGCAATTTAGCTAACCTTATACAATGTTGAAAAATACCAATTTTAATAGCCTATCCTGTTGGTTGTTTAACAAGAACAGCGTGAACACACATTTGTTTTACAGCTATGTGTTTTACCTGTCAATAATTATACATAACTCGGCTCACTTTCCGGCCCACATCAGCCTGTGTATTTTGTGCCTATGTTTGAGCTTTCTCACAAGCTTTATCCTAATTTTTTTGGGACTGGTTATCTTTTGTGTACTGCTATAACCTGGGAGCGCAAGACGCTTGCCTTAAGCCTTTACATTTATCATTCATATCTTGTCTGGAGCAGGAACTGAGGGAGTACTATAGGTGAAGGGGTGGCTAATATCAAACAAAAGGTTTGTGGAAAAGGGGGAGCTACACAATATCTGAACAAAAATATACAAGAAAATCATCAAAGCAATGCAGAACCTACTGAGCGTGAACACACTGACATAAATATCTAATTTAATATTAAGTAACATGTTTCACACATACACTGCTAGACACACACATTTTACATGTAGAAACAACATTTCCATTCAAAATTTATATTTATAAATCCTGAACCTGATTATAACCCAAACCCCAACCCTAAATCAATGCTCAACTCCTAACCCTAGGCCTAAACCGATCATATAACCCCAATTGCCTAACCCCTAAACCAAATTATAGGCTGACCAAAATAACTAAAAATGACAAACAGTCATACTACAGTACGTCTTCATCAGTGTGTTTGCAATTTTTACCAGTAGGCCAAAAGGAAGATTAGTATTTGAGTAAACGGATTGGTCTTAGTTGATTAAACTGTGATTTTTTCAAATATCCCAACAATAATACTTTTAAAAGAATAATGAGGCTGCATTATAAGAATATATCTTGTTTTATGAATAGCTATTTAATTTTCCCCACACAATTTCCTAATGGAAACAACTATCACAATTGAGTCCATACAGTTAGTCCCCCTTGATACCCTTCCAAGACCCGGGATAAATGCTATCAAGATGTCGAGATAGTTGAGATAGTTGTTAAGGCTATTACTATACATCTAAATTGCATTTCACACGTTGATTGATTTAAAATCTATGTAAAGACAGTGCTGCCATTAATCAGAGAAAACAGCGTCTGACTGATGAAACACTGGATCGTATTACATATGCATAAGCGCTTGTTCAACTAATCAAAAAAGAACATTATGGCTTCTTTGGCTACGCCTAATTTGTATACATTATCCGAATTGCAGTGACGAAACAAATATCATGGACAAAAAGCAAAAGGTCGTTAACTTCTACAGCGGTTACCCAGGCTTTTTACATTCTAGGGAGAAAGGCAAACACTCGGAGCGAGAAAGGTAAACACTCTTGACCATAGTGGCATTTCCCTTAAGACGCCCCTCCTACCACGGGTACAGTGAAAGACAACTTTTACAAAACGGTCAGTGGCGACGAGTCAATAAAGAATCCGCTACTCAAAGGAGCTTGAGGCGCGCGCAGGACCTGGTAGCAAATTATGAGCGTGGAGCGTGTTTTCGATGAGCTTGGACATTTCAAAAGGTAGGCAACCTAGAACAACGCTGACATTTTCACCATTTGTATTGGATATCTCGCTACGATCATACGCAGTCAATATATTTGTAGGCAATATTTTCTGTTCACTCGAGCTCGAGGTCTTAAAGACAACATGGTTATTTCAGGAGAAATACTTTAGCTTATACTTTAGATTATGGTTATACATTGAAACCTGAGTATAGTAGTCCTTTTAATAATCTTTCTTTCTGCATTGCGTAATACATATGTTATTAACACTTTATGCAGCCCTACAGTCAATGTTATGACACTTTGACATATGGGGAATATTTTTTTTGATAGGATACCTAATATACAAATGCATGCCTCAATCAGGGAGGATAGTGACCAATAACTAATTCGAGATATCTCCTCTTTTCTTCCCTTAGGTTCCAAATATGTCTGTACTTTGCTGCTGTCTTCCAGGCTATAGCCTGCGGAATCCATTACCTGGCCTCTGTGTTTCTTGTGCAAAAGCCAAACTTCGTCTGTGCGCCACCCGGTAACATCACCGATGTTCTTTATGGGAACATTACAGGTACTTCCCTGGAGGAAGTGCTACCGTTTTTCAAACCGGCCAATGGGCCCTTGGTAGTACAAACAGAGGGGGGCAGACAGTGGGAGCTTAGTGCCTGCCAGCTCGTCGAGCGGATGAACCACACAGACTTTACCCACGAGCTGCTAGTGAACAGGACAACAGAGAAGTGCCACTGGAACTCCCTGTACGTGTTCGACCACAGTGAGGTCCATCAGAGCATTGTGACGGACTGGGACCTGGTGTGTGACAGGGAATGGCTGGCCAAGCTGTGTCAGCCCACCTTCATGTTGGGGGTGCTGGTTGGAGCACTGGTGTTTGGAGACATTGCTGACAGGTAACAGAAGCTTTCCCTCGATACCTCATCTATAGGGGGACACACATCGGGTGGCCTTTTGCATCTTGATGCCCCTTCCTGTTTGTGCCCTGTGAAGGAAGAACCTTGATGTGTAGAAATGGGGTTAATGACAAACATGGGTGTCTTTTGGAATAACCGACTGCACCATTGTTTCTGTAAAAGAAGCTCTGGATGATTGTCGTGCACTGAGAGATCCTAGGCAAAGAAATGTAGCAAGCGGTTTTGAGTAAGAGGAAGATGGGATTATATGGAGGTCTATTTTAAGTGACGAGTGGTGTATGAGGAGTGCATAGGTCGCGGGGGATGGCAGAAAGGTGAGAGCCAAGTGCTGAGCAATGGGGGTGAGGTTAGTGTGGGCAAACAGGGTGTAGTAGGTCAGAGGTTGGGGGTTACTGGGTTTATGCACCTGGTGTTGAGGAGAGAGGGTATTCACAGCAGGTGCTTAAAATCTCCTGACACTACTCAAAAGCTGTCAGAATTATGAAATTGAGATGGGAAGCTAAACAAAAAATTATAGATACAGACCAGTTATTACAGAAATGTTGCCAAAATCATTAATTATATGTAGACTGTACTAGATACATGTTACATTTGCAAGAATCAAACTAGTAGTAGTTTAAAGTTGTTCAGAGAGCCTGTAAACATCCAGTCAAAAATATAAGGCACAGTCAACAGCCAGAGAGACAGTTTAAGACTCTTTGTAGGCTACAGTGTGGACATATCAAGTCACATGACAGGCTAGCTGTCCAACCGGGACATATCAAGTCACATGACAGGCTAGCTGTCCAACCGGGACATATCAAGTCACATGACAGGCTAGCTGTCCAACCGGGACATATCAAGTCACATGACAGGCTAGCTGTCCAACCGGGACATAAAAGGCTCACCGTGGCCAGAGGTGTTCTGTGGGTCCTGAGGTCAGAGTAGATTCTACTGGGAGTTCACTGTTCAAAAAACAGGGGCACTCATTTGAAACCATCAAGCCCACAAACCCAAGACATACTTCCTGATGAAAAACCCGGTTCCTTTTCTGATTTGTGCAAACAAATGTACATTTGAACCTCTCACATACATGTGATTGACGGTTCGACATGAACAACAGGGATAGCCTATAGTGTTATGAAACAGTGTTATGGTCGTGGGTTGGAGCCTATAGATTATCAGTGGAAAGTTTCATAGTGTGTTTTCTGAATGTCCTTGCATTCTATGCTGCTTGTGTGTGGTATGAATGGACAGCCTATAATGGCAACCGTCACTATGGTGGGATATTGAATATAGCATAACATTAAGTCCGTTACATGCTCTTTGGGGGGGATAGATAGACTGCAAGCTACTTCCAGACTCCCACACTGGCACGGTAGTGATGCGTCATTAGATAACTCTTAAATTGATTTGTTCCATCTGGTCTGGAGGCTGTGAGTCACGTGCAGACACGCACGCTCACGCGCACACACACACTGAGCACACACACAACACAAATCCTCTGGAGCTCCTTTGATATAGCAAAGATAGTGTTAAATTCCTTACTAAAAAACTGTATTCACCTTGGATAATTGATAGGCTGTGGATCTGAAGCTTCTGCGCATCTGTGAATCCTGTTTTGCCCAAGTTTTTATTGCCTCCACACATTCTCTGCTCAGCTGCCAGACAACAGGCTAGTCTGGCAAGATTACACAAGTAAGATCAAAGCTTAATCCACGTCTGCATGATCGCACAACGGTTACAGTAGTCCAGGCTACCTAATAGGACCACTGTTGAGCGAGATCGGTTCATGCTCAGAAGCTTTGGAAAGCTCCGGATGTTTGGGTTGACGCACTAAAGACTCCGCCATACAATTAGTGGCCAGTTTATCAGGTACTCCACTCCGTTCACTGTTCTAGACGGGTGTACCTAACAGATTGTGTATACATGCATGAATTTAATGATTTAACCTGCACACGTGAACTTAGTTACTCCTGTGTTTTCAGAGATGTGGAATTGTCAACTCCAACTGCTCCAGGGTTGCTGCATCTGTGGCTGATGTTGTTGACCATGCTGTTCTCAACCTGCAGGTTCCACCAGTACTAATATTTGTTCTGCTCTTACATTTGTCCTATAATATTTGTTCTGCTCTTTGGATGAAGTCCTTACATGGATTAAGGCCTTGAGTTACTTGCGGTTGTCTACACTCACATAACAAACAAACCCAATTAAAAGGGGATATATTCTAAATGGGCAATTAAATATTCTGAAATCCCCAATTAAAAGGGGATATATTCCTACCTTGTGTAATGGAGCAGAATTACAACAGCACATTCAAGCTAACTTTCCACTTGCTTTAACTTTCACTTCTGGTTGACTGGTTGGAAACATATATTTTAAACAGCTTTTTGTAAGCTGTCTATATATATAGACATATACTGTATATACAGTAAGGTCCGGAAATATTTGGTCACTGACACGATTTCCATAATTTGGGCTCTGTATGGCACCACAATGGATTTTAAATGAAACAATCATGATGCAATTGAGGTGCAGTTGAACAAAAATATCGTATAAAATGTTTAGGAATTGCAACCATTTTCAACCACATTCCTCTTATTTCAGGGGCTCAAATGTAATTGGACAAATTAACACAATCATAAAAAAAATGTTCATTTTTAGTACTTTGTCAAGAATCCTTTGCAGGCAATGACTTGGACATCACCAAACGCTGGGTTTCCTCCTTTGTGATGCTTTGCCAGGCCTTTACTGCAGCTGTCTTCAGTTGTTGTTTGTTAGTGGGTCTTTCTGCCTTAAGTTTTGCCTTCAGCAAGTGAAATGCATGCTCGATCGGGTTGAGATCAGGTGATTGACTCGGCCATTGCAGAATATTCCACTTCTTTGCCTTTAAAAACTCCTGGGTTGCTTTCACAGTATGTTTTGGGTCATTGTCCATCTGTAGAGTGAAGCGCTGAATTTGGCTGAATCTGAGCAGAAAATATATCCCTATACACTACAGAATTCATCCGGCTGCTTCTGTCTTCTGTCACATCATCAATAAACACTAGTGACCCAGGACCATTGGAAGCCATGCATGCCCATGCCATCACACTGCCTCCATCGTGTTATACAGATGATGTGGTATGCTTCGGGTCATGAGCCGTTCCAAGCCTTCTCCATACTTTTTTCTTCCCATCATTCTGGTACTGGTTGATCTTCGTTTCATCTGTCCAAAGAATGCTGTTCCAGAACTGGGCTGGCTTTTTTAGATGTTTTGGCAAAGTCTAATCTGGCCTTTCTATTCTTGAGGCTTATGAATTGTTTGCACCTTGTGGTGAACCCTCTGTATTTGCTCCCGTGAAGTCTTCTCTTCATGGTAGACTTGGATAATGATATGCCTACCTCCTGGAGTATGTTCTTCACTTGGTTGGATGTTGTGAAGGGATTTTTCTTTCCCATGGAAAGGATCCTACGATCATCCACCACTGTTGTCTTCCGTGGACGTCCAGGCCTTTTTATGTTGCAGAGCTCACCAGTGCATTTTTTTTGTCTCAGAATATACAAAACTGTTGATTTGCCCACTCCTAATGATCCTGCTATCTCTCTGATGGATTTTTTTAATGCACAGTTCCTCCCTCAAAACTTTCCTTTTCAACTTTTTTGGAAAGTAAAGAAAAAGGTGCAGTGTGGTCTCCTATTTTTTTCCAGAGCTGTATATATATATATACATAGATACAGCTTACAACTGTTTAAAATACACACACACACACACACACACACACACACACACATACACACATTTTGGTATGTTCAAAAGCATTTTAGGTGACACAATGATTCTCTATACTATTCATTACTTATTTTTACCTTAACAGAAATTGAGTGAACTTTGTAGAATTGTAGCAACCGGAAAAGGATCTAGGGATTTCACAAGCCCCTGTCTGCAATTGCTTGTTTGAGGAGAGATGATTGTGTGTCTTAGCAACACTGATGGAAAAGAGAGAGCAGCTGGTTTTGCTTTTGATAAAAGAAGCCGGCGCACCTTCTGTCAACCAATAGAAATTCACCATCTTATGATGCAATTTTGTATGCACCCACTGTCATTTCTGGCAAGTAAATGTTGTTAAAAACTTTTCATTTACTCGCAACTCTTTCAATGTCATGAGCAGTACAGCAGTCTCTTCAGTAAATACTTGGGAAAATGTCTCTAGAACCTGTGGCAATCAATGAGTATGACAGTTAATTACAACACAGATCGCTGTTTAACTATTTTACTGTAGACCCTAAACTAAAATCCTAACATTGTCTCTCCATCCCACCCTCCTCTCTCCATCTCTCTCTCTTGCCCGTTCTTTCTCTCAGGGTTGGCAGGCGGAAGATTTTAATATTGACCAGCCTGTGCCAGTTTGTGTTCGGTGTAAGTGTGGCATTGGCAGGGAACTACTACCTTTTTATGGTCCTTCGCTTCCTGCTTGCTATGGTGAGTTTGTGTGTTTGTGTTTTAAACTCCATGACGTGTATAGTGCAATGTAGAGTAAGGTACAGTATGCAAGTTAAGATATGCCATTTAGCTAACATTTTTGAGTACTCTTCCATAAACACACAGTAATGGTATGATGAATTAGTTTTATTGAATGAATTTAGTTGTGCTTTAAAGTTTAATTGCAAGTTGGGGAAAGCATTTCAAAACATTTGTTTTTATTTATTATTATTTTTGCATTTGTTAGTATTAGATGTGCTAGAAAAAAAATAGCATATCAGTCTCGAGACAGTTGCAACTGTTGCAAGACAGCTGTTAATACGACTGGAACTCGAGGTCATAAACATTTGCTTACATATTATGCCAAGTGTCAGGCCTCTATCTATCCCTGCCTCACACACACACTCACCCTTTCAGTCTCACCCTTTCTCAATTCATTTTAAATTCCAGGGCAACATTGGCAATTATAAATTACAGAAAAAAACAGTAGTGAAATAAACCTCTAACTCTTTATTAGATTTAAATTCAATGTGATCAGCTTCATTTTCATGGGATAAATTTCCAATGTAGAAAATAAGAGTCCAAATAAAACAGCAATTTAGAAATAAACATTACACACAAAGGATGAAAGCATTTTAGATTTTATGTTAGTACAGTGTTATAACAATGTGAAGAATGTTGAATGACAGTCTTTCTCTGTTTACGTTTTCACGTATGTCCTTGCTCTGGGCAGAATTTCTATAGCTGTTTCTTCACTATGGCTCTGACAGGCCTCCGTTACTGGGATATTCATACAGTAATGCACAAAGACCAAGAGACCGAGCAAGCAGCTGCGGATTACTCTTTTTAGAAATATCTGCTGAGAAAATAGCAACATTTCTGTTTATTTTTGTTGTAAACTTTCCAAACCAAAGCTCTAACCAGTTGCAGTTCATGCCTGAATTGTGGACCATGAAAGGCACTTGAGTCTTTAACCCAATTGCATAAACCTGTAACCATGCTGAAAAATGCAGTCAAAAATAAATTCAGTCAAAAATAATGATCAAAAACAAATATTAATTTGGAACTGTGAAGCAAATTATTTTTCATACACCCATGTAAGCAAATTATTTGAAAGACATTCCTTCATAATAGAATGTATATTTCAAGACCCATTGATGCCCTACATCAGTCGCGGCATCTGTATTATCTCAGAGGGCGGGGTAGTGATGACTCAAATTATTCCACTGTCCAGATTGGGCTACATTGCAATGTTTGTCTGCATCAAGCCCAGTTTTAACTAGGGGTAAGAACAAATAGTCGAATTGTCGACATTTCGACAGCGATGGCATTTATTTGACAAGCTAATCAAAGTTACAAAAAAAAATCTGTTCTACTGATTGACTCACATGGTGGCAGTGACGATGGGTTATTTCTTATAGACTAAACAAATCTGGCTAATGACCAAGTACAGGAAATTATCACGGCTAGCGAAAGCATACCTGTGCATCCTGTGCATTACCGGTTAAAAAGGTTTTCTCAGCTGCCGGCCAGATAGTCAACAGACTATGTGAGCCTACTCGTCTACTCCTGGAGCACGTGGACATGCAAATTTTTCAAATTTTTTCTAATATATCTAAAGTATAAATGATAATAATAATATGGACATTGCACAAATGAATTCTTTACAATTTTGTTAAGATCTTGCATCTATGGATTTGATAGCCAGATTTTGTTTATTTTTTGTTCATTCATTTTATTTAATTTATTCCTATTAAGCTTCCTTCCAAATATATCATTCATTCATTCATTTTTTTTCATTAAGTACCTCTCTTTTTGGCACGAGTGGGTGGGGTCGACTATTCGACGACAAAAGCTGAGCAATTACTGATAGTGAAAATATTTGTCATGCACATCCCTAGTTTTAACTTGGCTCTAACATAGCCCCTCCTAATCTTGACCTCATCTTAACTGTTTACACTGAAGATTGGATCGCAAAATACAGTGCGTGTTGGAATTCTACACCTGTGTTAAAATGTCCAAGTCAAGACAAAGAACGAATGTTATCAACATATCAGTGGCCAGTTTATTAGACACCTATGAATTATCATCAACGTGTTGGTGTGTCTACGTGCACATGGAGCTATTTAGAATGCTGATATGGCCAGCCTCCGGGCTAATATATCTGGGTCATTCTTTGAAGAAAAAGCATGATGGAAATACTACCAAGAGTTGACGCCCCGTGTTCACATGCTCAACACAGGTTATGGAAAATATACACAAGCTGTGTTTTCAGGCAATGATTAACTTTATGCACCTCCCTTGACTTTGTTTAGGCCCACTTTGTAAACAAACTTCCGATGTTCACTCTGTCCTGCTCTCTTGGCAGGTGTCCAGCGGTTACCTTGTGGTGGTGTTTGTGTATGTGACGGAGTTCACTGGCAACAAGGTGCGCACGTGGACCTCCATGCACGTGCATGCTGCCTTCGCGGTGGGCATCATGATTGTGGCGATCACGGGTTATCTGGTGCGCACCTGGTGGATCTACCAGATCATCCTCTCCACATGCACCCTGCCCTTCCTCCTCTTCTGCTGGAAGTTCCCCGAGACACCCTTCTACTTGATGGCCAAGGGGAGGCTACGGGAGACCCAGGTCCTGCTGGACTCCATAGCACGCTTCAACGGTCTGGAGCCCGGTCACCTGAGGGCAGAGGACCTCCTGGAGTCAGGGGGGCTTCTGCTGGAGAAGGAGGTAGAGCTTGAGGGGAAGCTGAGCATCCTCAACCTGTTTGCGACATGGAGGATGGCCTGGAGGACGATGACTGTGTGGGCCGTGTGGTTCATAGGCAGCCTGGGGTACTATGTGTTCTCCTTGGGCTCAGTCAACCTGGGGGGCAACCAGTACATCAACCTGTTCCTGGCTGGTGAGGGGTTTAGCAGATGCACTATCCTCTAAAAAGATACAATTCTGAAAAAGCGCAATCACGCATTCAGGTTATTCAGCCAAGTGAAGCAGCGTAATAAGCCTGTTAAGACAGGGAGTGACGAGTGGCTGGGAAGGCCAATAGGGAATGCACATTGGCCAGCACCATCCAAGGAAGGGGAGACATTGCCAACAAGGATATTCTGGTGTCATTACACTCTAGCAACTCCTTTAGGCATCTTGGGTGCCTGCAAAGCGAACTATGGTCATCTCGTGAGTGAGCGTGCCTTCCAGCATGTTGACCTACATGACATCCTGGGCAAACAAGCAGAGTGGAGAAAAAACAATGCCTTGGCACGATGCCCCACTGGCATTTCTCCCAAAACTCCCAAATCCATGTTGTGTAGTTGTTGCGACAGGGATGTAGGCCAGACTGGCCTGGCCTTTTTTGAGCCCTGGGAGTTGTAGTTGCTGCTTTGGCACGTGCTATTGGGATCAAAGTAAATAAATGAAATAGAGATTATGGGTATAATAACATTGGGGAAGGAAGAAAAAGTGGTTAACGTGAAAGCGCAATGAACAAATATGCCCCTGGCTCTCTTTGTACTGCCATCTAGCTAGTACCTCAGCTGTTATCTCTCTGCTCTCAAATATCTTGAAGGATAAACAGTCTGGTCAGCAGAATCAGACACAGCTGGCCCAGTCACTCCACACACAGGCACAGACTATGACTGGTTGATGCAACCTTTGTCCTGATCCTGTCCATTCCTTTGTCCATTCTTATTATGCCCACCTTTTTCCTTAAGGTTTGGAAAATTAAAACATGCATTGTGATCAGGTTTTAAGATTTTATTTCTAACAAAATATACTAAAAATCAGAACAAGATTAGGATAAAGTATGCATTCAAGAGGCAGGTAAAAACTGTGGTAGAATTCACGTCAGTCAGACATGCGTCCTTGCCCTGACATTGGCTATTTCTAGGTGCGGTGGAGGTCCCCTCTTACCTGATTGGCTGTTATGCAATGGACCGGGTGGGCAGGAAGAAAACATGTGCCCCGGCTCTGCTTCTTGCTGGAACGGCCTGCATGCTCATCATCTTGGTGCCAAACGTATGTCCACTAAATCATGTGTGCGTTTGTTTGTAATATCTAAACCTTGGGATAATCTAGCAGAGCCCATTATACTGTAAAAAGGTTTAAAGTTACATTTGTGTATCTAATTATAAAACTGAACAGCAGAGCAATAACTTTCTGGTTGTTTTTTAGCTTCTCGTGGTTTGCATGCAGTATGCAGTTACATAAGTCCCACTGTGTCTGCTATTTGGGATGTACACACTAGACCTTTGTGGATGAGTAGGTCACATACCACACATGGCTACAAGTTCTTAAGCGCGTAGCTCAGCCAATGAAGGATACCAGAGACAGAAAAACAAGACGTAGACAGACAGGGGAGGGCTGTTGCTGGCCTACCCTATTTCACTGGGAGTTAAGCAGTAGAGTGAACAACGTTCCTTTCAGTTTAAATATCAGACATTGTAGCTTATTTCTCCCATTTGAAGTGATGTATTCCAGCGATTAAAAACTGTTGATGGATGCTATTGCGTTAAAGTGTGTGATTGGCCGGGTAATCAGTAAACATAAAACAATGTTATTGATTTCTGTCCCTTTCCCTCTCTTTCTCCATTCATTTTCTCTTGTTCACCCTCTTTCTCACCCCCCCTCTCTTTGCTGCAGGACATCGAGGTGCTAGCCATCATCCTCAATATGACAGGGAAGTTTGCTATTGCCATAGCCTTTGGCCTCATCTATCTGTACACCTGCGAGCTCTACCCAACTGTCATCAGGTGCAGTGTGAGCTTCGCGTATCCTACATATTCAAAGATGCAATCTGGGACTTTTATGATTAACCTCCTATTTTGAATGGATGTGTAATATGTTGTTTAAATGAGCTTAATACACTGCTCAAAAAAATTAAGGGAACACGTAATTATCACATTATAACACCAAATCAATTGAACTTCAGGGATATCAATCTGTCCAGTTAGGAAGCATAAGCGATTGTCAATCAACGTCACCTGTTTTGGTGCAACTGAAAGTGACAACAGGTGCACTGGAGAGGCAAAAGCAAGACAACCCCCAAAAAGGGAATGGTTTTCCAGGTGGTGGCCACAGACGATTGCTCTCCTTACCCTTCCTGACTGATTCTTCTCTAGTTTTGCATTTTGCTAGTGTCCTTGTCACTAATGGTTTCGTGAGGTGGTACCCACAGCCCATTCAGGTTGCACAGGCAGTCCAGCTCCTCCAGGATGGCACATCCATACATGCGGTTGCAAGTAGGTTGTGTCTCCCAGTACAGTTTCAAGAGCATGGAGGAGATACCAGGAGACGGGCCGTTACACGAGGAGAGCTGGACAGGGCCATAGAATCAACCAGCAGCAGGACCAGTCTCTGCTCTTTTGTGTGAGGAGGAACAGGAGGAGCACTGCCAGAGCCCTACAAAATGACCTCCAGTGGGCTACTGGTGTGCATGTTTCTGACCAAACTGTCAGAAACAGACTCCATGAGGGTCGCATGAGGGCCCAACATCCTCTAGTGGGACCTGTACTCACAGCCCAGCACCGTGCAGCTTGAATGGCATTCGCCAGAGAACACCATAATTGGAAGGTCCGCCACTGGCACCCCGTTCTCTTCTCAGATGAGAGCAGGTTCACACTGAGCACATGTGACAGACATGAAAGAGTCTGGAGACGCCATGGTGAATGTTATGCTGCCTCCAACATTATTCAGCATGACCGGTTTGGCGGTGAGTCAGTGATAGTCTGGTGAGGCATATCCTTGGAGGGTCGCACAGACCTCTATGTGCTAGCCAACGGTACCCTGACTGCGGTTAGGTACCAGGATGAAATCCTCAGACCTATCATCAGACCTTACGCTGGTGCAGTGGGGTTCCACCAGGGTTCCTCCTGGTGCAGGACAATGCCCGGCCTCGTGTGGCCAGAGTGTGCAGGCAGTTCCTGGATGACGAAGGCATTGATGTCATTGACTGGCCCTCACATTCCCTAGACCTGAATCCAATTGAGAACCTCTGGGACAATATGTATCGGTGCATCCGACGCCACCATGTAGCACCACAGTGTCCAGGAGCTCACTGATGCCCTGATCCAGGTCTGAGAGGAGATACCCTAGGACACCATCTGCCGTCTCATCAGGAGCATGCCCAGATGTTGTCAGGAGTGCATACAGGCACGTGGGGGCCATACACACTACTGAGTCACATTATGAGTTGCCGTGATGAAATTCACGCAAGTTGAAACAGCCTGTGATTTCAAATGTTTCCTTTGATTTTCGGTGTCAGTTTGAATCCAGCCCTCATTCAGTTGGTGATTTTGGTTTCCATTGACCATTGTTACATCATTTTGTTCTCAACGAATTACACAATGTACAGTAAAGATTTAGATCTTTAATATATTTCCTTCATCGAAACCCAATGTGTGATTCAAGTGTTCCCTTCATTTTTTTTTGAGCAGTGTATATTAGTATCGCTTTCATACATCAGAAAGCCACAAAATAACACATTTGAAAGTGAGTGGTTTTGAAGACAAGCAAAAATTGACTCATACATTATAGAGTGCACAATTTTCAGGGACTCTTTTATGGCTTAACAGCGGCATTTTCACAAACAGTGGCCAAAAATTGCAGACTGCCTCTTTAATATCTCTTTACAGGTTGTATTGAAAAGTGTTAACTAACTGTGTGTTCTTTCCCCTTAGGTCGTTGGCGGTGGGCAGTGGTAGTATGATGTGTCGCGTGGGGAGCGTGGTGGCACCTTTCTGCGTCTACCTGGCTGATATCTGGCAATACATGCCACAGGTAGAGACAGGCTGCTTGTACTGAGATCAGAATATTAAATTATATTTCTTCTACTAACGCACTTTCCTTTTCTCCTGGCCTGTCATGTAGTTGACTGTGGGTATCCTGGCGTTTATAATAGGTGTTCTGACCCTGTGGCTACCTGAAACCCTGGGTGAGCCCTTGACCAGCACCATGGAGGAAGCTGAGGCTCTAGGAAGGAAGAAGATCCCTGAGGCCAAGAAAGATCTGGAGGAGGGGGTGGAGATGAACTTGAAACAGAGCGGCTAGCTATACAGCAAGCCCTGATGGACAAACTTCATCACCAACCAGGGAGAAGGAGGGGGCCAGAGATAGAGGGGGGAGAAAGTGGAGGAGAGAGAGAGAAGGTAGATGAGAGATAGAGGAGACATATGTACTACTGGAAAGACATAGAGACTACAAAGAAACCCACAAAATAACATCCACAAAAAACAAAATCAAAAAGTTGGATTTCTTTGGTGATCTATTATAGGCGTTTTTGTTCTGCTAAGTGACCAATTGCAGAGCTGGTATGCTCTGGTTGAGCCAGGCGGCCTCTGGTTGCCTTGGCTCCAGCTGTTTAGACGAGAAAGGGTATTGAAGGTCCTTCATTCATGAAATCTAAGTCTCCTAATGAGCCGTTTGAACTAGGCGCGATGATCAACTTGAATGTCACTTGTGTCTTCCCGTCACTGCAACCAATGAATTTACACCAAGAGAATCTGAAGAGTTGTGTGCGTGTGCTTAAGAAAGTGTGCAGGTGCCCTGTCGAAAGTGTCTGTGCACATGCGTATGCGTGTTTATGTGTGAAACTTATACTGTTGTTTCGTTAAATCTGGTCAGCCCGATAATCATCTAGTGCAGATGTTTTTACCGATGTGTTCCAGAGAATGTTATCGTTATTATGTTTATCTGACACACACACAAGCATAGAAAAGTGCATAGGGTATTTTCTAGAAATGCTAACGTACTACAAGTTCAAATGATACTCAGTCTCAGGGATTCCAGTAAAGGATCTCACTGTAATAATATTGGTATTTTTCTCTTTAGATATGTATAATGTCTTGTTTACAATGCTTTTGATAATATCCTTCAATTACGGTGTGTGCGTGCGTTCCCGTGTGTGTGCATGACTACAAAGAAAGAAACTATATCTCAATCTCCGATATAGAGATGTTTCAAACAGACCTCGCTGTCGTGTTGGTCTAAAAGTGAGAAGAAAGACATTGGTGTATTTTATAAATTATAGAATGGATTTAATTACTCCTTAAAAAATGGTCTTCAATTTTATTGATATTTTGGACCAAAAGACGTGAGACTATAAAATCATTCTAAAACAATTAGTCTGTTATCATTAGACAGAATGAAAACAGTGCAGCGCTTGCGCAACAATATAACATATTTCAATTATTATTGCTAAATGAAAAGCCAAAGTTTCAGCCAAAAATGTAATTTAGAAGAAACAGAAAGAGGGGCTCCCAACTTGGGGCTGCTCCCTCAACATGTGGCATCAACATTTCACAAAGGGAGCTGGACCTTCTCTGATTTGAGAGAATGTTTATATAATTTATACATTTTAAAATGTTTTACAATTCACAATATTTTATGCCGATCGATCATGCCTATCAATAGAGATAAAATGCATCAGAGACACTCTGATGTACAAGGAATATCTTTGGTTTGTCTCTATGAAATTCAAAAACTGGACTACGATGTTCTAAAGTCGATTAAAGTAATGCAATTTTATTAAATGTTTGTATAAAAACTGTTGCTATCAATTGGTTTAAATTCTCTAATAGAAAACATTTGTAATTGAAGTTTCATATACATTAATGTGACCTATAACGTGAACAATTCAATTGAAAAACAAAAAATAAAAACTCACTATAACCTGGTTGCATAAATGTGCACACCCTTAAACTAATACTTTGTTGAAGCACCTTTTGATTTTATTACAGCACTCAAGTCTTTTTGGGTAGGAGTCAAAAAAGTATTAGCATGGCACATCTTGACGTGGCAATACTTGCCCACTATTCTTTGCAAAAGCACTCCAAATCTGTCAGATTGCGAGGACATCTCCTGTGCACAGCCCTCTTCAGATCACCTCACAGATGTTCAATTGGATTCAGGTCTGGGCTCTGGCTGGGCCATTCCAAAACATTAATCTTCTTCTGGTGAAGCCATGCTTTTGTGGATTTGGATGTGTGCTTTGGGTCGTTGTCGTGCTAAAAGGTGAACTTCCTCTTCATCTTCAGCTTTCTAACGGACGCCTGAAGGTTTTGTGTCAAAATTGCCTGGTATTTGGAACTGTTCATAATTCCCTCCACCCTGACTACGGCCCCGGTTCTAGCTGAAGAAAAACTACCCCAAAGCATGATGCTGCCACCACCATGCTTCACTGTGGGTATTGTGTTCTTTGGGTGATGTGCAGTGTTGTTTTTGCACCAAACATACCTTTTGGAATTATGACCAAAAAGTTCAACCTTGGTTTCATCAGACCATAACACACTTTCCCACGTGCTTTTGGGGGACTTGATGTTTGTTTTTGCAAACTTCAGCCAGGCTTGGATGTTTTTCTTTGTAAGAAAAGGCTCCCGTCTTGCCACCCTACCCCATAGCCCATTCATATGAAGAATAGGGGAGATTGTTGTCACATGTAGCACACAGCCAGTACTTGCCAGAAATTCCTGCAGTTCCTTTAATGTTGCTGTAGGCCTCTTGGAAGCCTCCCTGGCCAGTTTTCTTCTCGTCTTTTCAACAATTTTGGAGGGACGTCTAGTTCTTGGTAATGTCTCTGTTGTGCCATATTTTCTCCACTGGATGATGACTGCCTTCACTGTGTTCCATGGTATATCTAATGCTTTGGAAATTCTTTTGTACCGTTCTCCTGACTGATATCTTTCAACAATGAGATCCCTTTGATGCTTTGGAAGCTCTCTGCGGACCATGGCTTTTGCTCTGAGATGCAACTAAGAAAATGTCAGGAAAATCCTACTAGAACAACTGAACTTTATTTGTAATTAATCAGAGTCACTTTAAATGATGGCAGGTGTGTAATGACTTCTATTTAACATGAGTTTGAATGTGATTGGTTAATTCTGAACACTGCCACATCCCCAGTTATAAGAGGATGTGCGCACTTATGCAACCAGGTTATTGTGAGTTTTTTATTTTTTATTTTTCCCCCTCAAAGAATCCAGTTTGTTTTTCAATTGAATTGTTCAAGTTATAGGTCACATTAAAGGTGGAAAAAGTTCTGACATGATCTATCTTTGTCTCATTCTTTTACATCACAAAACCTGGCATTTTAACAGGGGTGTGTAGACTTTTTATATCCACCGTAGGTATGCCGACTGCCAGGTCAGTCAGAGTTATTGTTGATTTTAAGTACATTTTTATAGGTTTCATAAAATGTTCACTGTACAAAATATCCAAGATGGCAGACATGATTGGTCCTTGATGCAGTGTTGCACCTCCTGGGGAATTCAGCATGTAGACAATCAAGCATTCTAGGTCAATTCAGCATTCTAAGTCAATCAAGGTGGAAACTGTGTCATTGTGAAAATCCTTAATTAGGGCGTGCCCTCTGGCGCCCCCTGTGGAGGAATCGGGTCCGGTGTCTGTGTGGTAGGTATACATGGTCTATATTTTAATTGTGCCATAATGTAATGCACTCATAAAGTTTGTGGATGCATTTTTTTTACACTGGCCAGCCATTTTGTCCTCCATCTTATATTTTATTCGTAGCTGTGAACACCCTATAGGGAGACATGTATAAGACACATGGATGCCAAATGCCAGGTCAATCAGAGCTATTGTTGATTTTCAGTAGATTTTTATTGGTTTCATGAAATTTTGACTGTACAAAATATGCAAGATGGCAGACATAAGTCCTTGAGGCATATTTGCACCTCCTGGGGAATGAGGCATGTGCACAAAGAATCAGCATTCTAGGTCAATCAGGGTAGAATGGCATAATTGTGGAAGAAATGCACTATGGCGTGGCCTGTGGCGCCCCCTGTGGAGGAATCGGGTCAGTGTGGATAATATACCAGATCTGTATTTTCATTGTGCCATAATGTAATGCACACATGAAGTGTATGTAACGATAAGTTTTACACTGGTCAGCCATTTTGTCCGCCATCTTGTAATATAGCTCTTATTCCTTACAACCCTATAGGGAGGCACATATGAGACACCTGTACACCAACAGTCAGGTCAATTGGATTACCGGTTGATTTTAAGGACATTTTTATAGTGGTCATTAGGGTTAGCATAAAGGGCTAATTTTGTGAAGTCATTGTTCAGTCGACTTTTGACATATCAACTAGTTTCATTATCAGCCCTGTTCAGAACTATGCCCTAGAGTCTGAAAATTTACTGGCAAGTAAATCCGATGTACGGTTCAAAAGAAGAAGAGTTGTAAATGCATTTATTAGCATTAGCATTAGCTTGTGTTGAAAATGGTCTGATTTCTGGCAGCTGCCATTTCGCCATCCTTTGAGATAGCAGCAAACAAATGCACATGGTGTTATATAGGGGTGGTGTCCGAAGGCACAATGAATATGAAGCGCATAGGTTATTGTTTCAATAAAGAATTGCACACATGCACATTGTGCATACATATATTGTACAGTATATAGCCATTTTGTCTGCCATTTTGCAAGTTATCTCTTATTCCTGAAAAGAATTAAGGGTGGCATGTATAAGACACCTGTATGCCAAGTCAATTGGATATACGGTTCATGAGAAGAATTTTGAAGTTTTTGACAAATTTTCATTGTACAGAAAAATCCATCATGGCAGACATTATGGTTTCTTGAGGCTTTTTTGTTCATCATGAGAAATGAGGCAGCTACAAAAAAATCAGCACTCTAGGACAAACGGGTTGGAAATGGCATCATTTTGGGGGTTTTTTTCAACTTTATTTTTTTGTTTTTGACAAGAGAAAAAGAAAAGAAAAACCAGACAGACAGACCAAGGGACAGCAGGCAAAATTGTCATAGATTAACAGAAATGCTCCACATCATGTAAAACAGGAAAAGAAAAGAAAAGAAAAGAAAAGAAAAGGAGAGAAGAAAAAAAAGAAAAGGGACAAGACATATACAGTATCTCACAAAGGTGAGTACACCCCTCACATTTTTGCAAATATTTGATTATATCTTTTCATATGACAACACTGAGGAAATGACATTTTGCTACAATGTAAAGTAGTGAGTGTACAGCTTGTATAACAGTGTAAATTTGCTGTCCCCTCAAAATAACACAACACACAGCCATTAATGTCTAAACCGCTGGCAACAAAACCCCTAAGTGAAAATGTCCAAAATGGGCCCTAGTGTCATGTGACTCAGTGTTACAAGGTCTCAGGTGTGAATGGGGAGCAGGTGTGTTAAATTTGGTGTTATCGCTCTCACACTCCCTCATACTGGTCACTGGAAGTTCAACATGGCACCTCATGGCAAAGAACTCTCTGAGGATCTGAAAAAAAGAATTGTTGCTCTACATAAAGATGGCCTAGACTATAAGAAGATTGCCAAGACCCTGAAACTGACCTGCAGCACGGTGGCCAAGACCATACAGCGGTTTAACAGGACAGGTTCCACTCAGAACAGTCCTCGCCAAAGACGTTGAGTGCACATGCTCAGCGTCATATCCAGAGGTTGTCTTTGGGAAATAGACGTATGAGTGCTGCCAGCATTACTGCAGAGGTTGAAGGGGTGGGAGGTCAGCCTGTCATTGCTCAGACCATACGCCGCACACTTCATCAAATTGGTCTGCATAGCTGTCGTCCCAGAAGGAAGCCTCTTCTAAAGATGATGCACAAGAAAGCCCGCAAACAGTTTTGGATTACCGGAACCATGTCCTGTGGTCTGATGAGACCAAGATAAACTTATTTGGTTCAGATGGTGTCAAGCGTGTGTGGTGGCAACCAAGTGAGGAGTACAAAGACAAGTGTGTCTTGCCTACAGTCAAGCATGGTGGTGGGAGTGTCATGGTCTGGAGCTGTATGAGTGCTGCCGGCACTGGGGAGCTACAGTTCACTGAGGGAACCATGAATGCCAACATGTACTGTGATATACTGAAGCAGAGCATGATCCCCTCCCTTCAGAGACTGGGCCGCAGGGCATTATTCCAACATGATAACGACCCCAAACACACCTCCAAGACGATCACAGGTTGCCACTGGAGTGGAAGAGGACTCCAGTGGCAACCTGTGAAACTCCATGCCCAAGAGGGTTAAGGCAGTGCTGGAAAATAATGGTGGCCACAAAAAATATTGACACTTTGGGCCCAATTTGGACATTTTCACTTAGGGGTGTACTCACTATTGTTGCCAGCGGTTTAGACATCAATGGCTGTGTGTTGAGTTATTTTGAGGGGACAGCAAATTTACACTGTTATACAAGCTCACTACTTTACATTGTAGCAAAGTGTCATTTCTTCAGTGTTGTCACATGAAAAGATATAATCAAATATTTACAAAAATGTGAGGGGTGTACTCACTTTTGTGAGATACTGTACATCTCACTCTGTATTCAGATAAGATGTCCAATTTTTCCAATATACTTCACATTTCCTCCTGGCATGTCTCAGAGAGAAAGTCAAATGTTCCATAACATAAATTTCCTGAACTATTTCTATCCATTCAGCAATTGTCGGGGACTCTTTACTTAGCCATTTCCTAGTTATTGCTTTCTTGCTGCCTGCTAATAGTATTTGTAACAAATATCTATCTGTCCGTCTCAGCCCTGTTGGTAGATTTACTAAATACATAACGCTGAAATTAAACTCAAGCTCTGAGCCGATTATTGACCTAATTTCCGTCACCAGAGAAAGAAATAATAGGACACTCCCAAAAGATATGAAAATGACCAGCAGACATATTACCACACATTCTCCAACACTGACCATGGTCAGGATTATTGCTCTGTGACTTTTTTATATTGGGGGTTATAAAGAATCTTAAAGTGTTTTTCCAGGTGAATTCCCTCCACAGACCTGAGTTAGAGGTGGTAGATTGTGTCCTGCATATATTCAACCAGTCATCTTTATGTTAGCTTCTTTCTCCCACTTCATTTTTACATACATTGTTAAGAGGGACTGCAGTCCAATTAGTTAATTTGTTCAGATGTTTCTACAGGAGAGTTTTTTCTCCCAGTAAAGATTGGAGAGGTATGCTTATTTGACTTTGCTCTAGGACCTTCCATTTTGCATCAAACTCAGGGTCACACCAACAAACCAGAGAACGTAACTGTGCTGCTCTATAATAATCCTCCAAATACGGTAGAGCCATACCACCTTTGTCCTTGGGGAGTTGTAATGTTTGAAATCTAATACTTGAATTTTGTTTTCCCCAGATAAAAGATGAGATAATTCTATTCCATTCACTGAATTGTTTGGGAGGCACTTCAACAGGCAATGATTGAAAAAGACAAGGCAGCCTAGGTTGTATATTCATCTTTATAGCATCTATTCGGTTGTACATGTTCATTGGTAATAATGACCAGCGATTTAGGTCTGCTTTAATATCAGCTGTAATAGGAATGTAATTGTGGTCAAAAATGGTAGAAACCTCTTTAGGTATGTGTACCCCTACAAATTTAATTGCGTTACCTTTCCATTTAAATTGACAGATTTTATAAATGTTTTCTTGTGGTTCATAGTTGAAAGTAAGCGTTTGAGTTTTATGCAGATTTAATTTATAGCCGGAATATGAACCAAATTCTTAAAGAAGAGATAATAATTTGGGCAGACTTGCATTAGGACTGGTGAGTGTCACGAGTATGTCGTCCGCAAATGCACATATCTTATATTGTGTGTCTCCTATTAATACCCCCGTTATATCCTTGTCTTCTCTAATTACCTGCGCCAGAGGCTCTATGAAGAGGGCGAAAAGAGTGGGGCTAAGGGGGCATCCCTGTCGACATCCCCTTTCAAGAAATATTGTTTTGGATAGGTCCCCATTTATTTTCATTCTTGCCTTAGGAGAGGAGTACATGGAGTTCAAACATCTAATCACCTGGTCATCAAAACCAAAGCGCCTAAAGACCAAATATAAATATTCCCATCAGACAGAGTCAAAAGCCTTTTCGGCATCAAGACTTATAACTACACATTCCATGTCACTGTTTCTCATATGGTCAATGAGGTGGAGAGCCCGTCTCACATTGTCCTGGGTTTGCCTGTTTTTTACAAAGCCTGTCTGGTCTGTGTCTATCAGAACCGGGATTATGTTTTCCAGTCGTTTTGCAAGTATTGACGCATATAATCTATAATCTATGTTTAAAACTGATATAGGTCTATAAGAGCTGCAGTCTGTTTTGTTTTTACCCATTTTAGGAATTACTGAGATTACTGCTTGTCTCCAGGACAATGGGGTCTCGCCACCTCCCAGAACATAGTTATAACAATCCTTGAGCATTGGTGTTATTGTTTCCCCGAGGGTTTTATACCATTCTGATGGGTACCCATCGGCACCAGGCATTTTATTTGTTTTCAATCTTGATATTGCCTTGTTTATTTCATTGTCTGTTATCTCCTAGGTTATTATTTTGTTCTGCTCTGTCCTTACAGATGGTAAATCCAAAGACGTTAGAAAGGATGATCCGAGGTTGAGCATATAATTTTGTGTAGTACGTTTCAAAGGCATTTTGTATGTCTCCCAAATTATGATACATCTTATTGGTCCTGGGATCCTTCACTTTATGTATAAATCTCTCAGCCTGTTGTTTCCTTATTCTCCATGCAAGTAGTTTCTTAGACTTAGGGCCATTCTCATAGAAATTTTGTTTAATTAGTTTAGCTCTCTTCTCTACTTGGTTTTCATATAGGTCGTTTAAGGTTTGTTTAGTTTTCAGTATGTCATTTAGGATCCTGGTGTCATTATACTCCATTTATTTACTCCCCAGTGATTTTAACTTTTCAATCAGGTCCTTAATTTGTCTCTTTTTCCTTTTTCTTCTGGGCCGACCACATCATGAGTTTACCTCTAATAACAGCTTTTGCAGCATCTCATAATGTACTAGGAGACACTGCTCCATTATCATTATGGGTCATATAATCTTTAAATTCTGTCTTTATATACTTTTGACACTGAGGGTCATTCAGAAGTCTAGTGTTAAGTCTCCACAAAGTCTCTTTGGGCTTGTTGTCTAAATGCAATGTCAAGTACGTCCCTGCATGGACGGAAATGTCTCTTACCCCTATATCACAATTTATAATCCTGTGTCTATCTAAATTTAGCATAAAAAAATAGTCAATTCTTGAATACACGGAGTGAGAGTGGGAAAAAAAGGTCAAATGTTTATCATATGGGTGGAGTTCCCTCCATATGTCCATCATTCCTATTTCTTTAAGCAGTTTTTTAACATATAACGCTTCAGGTCTTATATTTTTTGTTCTATTTCAGGAGTCCAAGGATGGCTGTAGCTGGATGTTCCAGTCCCCCCCACATATCAACACACCTGATGTTTCCATAGAGATCATATTAAAAACTTTCTTGATCAGCTGTTTATCACGTCCTGGTGGTCTATAGACATTCATTAATGTAACTTCTTAGTGGTCGATAAAACCTTTGACCAGTAAGTACCGCCCTTCTTTGTCAGTAATTTGTAAGGAGAACTGGAAATTGATCTTATTTGAAATTAGTATAGCTACCCCCCTCGCACTTCCTCTTTTGAAGGAGGAGTAATATGAGTTTTTGAAACCCATTTTCCGCAACTTTTCATGTTCAGTATTTGAAAGATGTGTTTCTTGCCAGAAGATTATGTCTTGTTTTTCCCTTTTCATTTTGGCGATTACTTTACTTCTTTTTATAGGATTATGTAATCCGTTTACATTAAGGGTGATTATTCTGTTTTTCTGATGAGGCATTTCAGTCAATAGAAAAGAAAAAATGTTTACCAAGACGTTTAAGCATCCCTGGAAGGCCTGAACAAATGAACTTCTGTCTGTGAATCAAAATGAAACTTAACACATAAACACAAACGCTTAACATTAGTGACTTCCATCTCTGAAGTATGAATTCAACTTCCAAAACAGGAGGGGTAGCCCTACATCTGGAAGGGGCCCCTCTAAGTGTAGACCAAAATCTCTGACTACATGAAATCAGAACAGTCTACATAGAAACATAAATTCCCCAGATGTGGTCAGTTTCAATTGCTCAAGCTTACAATAGGAAAATTCGCCTGGTTTCATATCACCTCCTAGAAATACAGTCTGACGTAGAAATATGGTAGGCTACACTCTTACCGGCATTTTCAAAAGCTACTCAGTCACTCATAGCAAGTCGAGTTAAAGGCGGTCCGTTTGGACTTGAAAAAAGAATTTACCAAAACAATGGGGCCACTAAAGAAGGAACTGGTGGACTTCAGGGAAGACGTTAGCCAGAAGCTAAATGCGATCGTTACTGATTTAAAAGAAATAACCGACAGAGTCGAGGAGACGAAGCGGAGAGTGGCTGACATGGAGGAGCGGGGTGCAGAAAACAGTAAGTTGTTTTCCCACACTTTGGAGCTCCAAGAGAAATTACAAGCCCGGCTGACGGACTTGGAGTCGCGCTCACGCAGAAACAACATACGCATCCACGGGATCCCAGAGGGGGCCGAGGGAGACAATGTACAGGAGTTCTTAGAGACATTAATTAAAGTGGAGCTGTCCCTCCCCCATGTCACCCTCGCTATACAACGCTGTCACCGGTCCCTTGGAGCCAAATGGCATCATTTTGAAGTTAGCAAATTGAATCGTATACTATAGCGCCCCTGGTGGAGGAAACGGGGCGGGGGTCTGTATGGTTGTTACACGTGGTCTATTTTAACACTATGCAAGTTTATAGCATTTTTTACCATTGACTTTTTGAGCTATTAAGCATTTTAGGCACCAAGAATAATAATAAAAATAATAATATTAACAATGACAATAGGGTTTCTCCTACCGGAGAACCCCTAACAATGCTAACAATAACAATAGGGTTTCTCCTACCGGAGAACCCCTAATAATAGTCAATTACTATTTCTGCCAGAGTATTTATCATTATATCTATAAAAATATACAATCTAAACATACGCCAAATGATGTAGGACACTTTATTGTTTTGTTTTTTTCCCTTTAGGGCACCACATAAAAATTTAGAGCAGGAAACTGTTCTTCTGTTTGTTATGCTGCAGTTGTCCTTCCTGAAAGCCGGAATCTCCAATGGCTTATGATCTAATTTCAGGCACTTCTCATCTGGGTATCAGGCTTCACGCTCAGAGGTGGACCCAGATGCAGACACGGCTAATTTCCAAGTAACAATGGTTTATTACAGAGAAGAGTAGTCGAGAAGGCAGGGTCGATACCGGGCTGGCAGCAGAGGGACAGGCAAGTGGCAGGCAGAGAGGAGTCGAGGGCAGGCAGGAGATCGGTACACAGGCTGGCGTTGAAGGTACAGTTAGGTAGTAAGCAGAGTAGTCGTTGACGGGCAGGAGATCGATACACAGGCTGGTGATGAAGGTACAGGTAGATAGTAAGCAGAGTAGTCGTTGACGGGCAGGAGATCAGTACACAGGCTGGCGGTGAAGGTACAGGTAGGGAGCAGGCAGAGCGATCTTGAATACCGGGGGCAGGCAGAAGTCGAGGCACGGGGCAGGGACAGAACTAGTAACTGGTAATGGGGTTATTGCGGGAACGCTCGGTAAACACACAAGACGAACTGGCAACTGGAATAAACAGAGAAGACAGGTTAAGGAGGCAGGGATAACAAGGGATGGGAGACACCTGGTGGGGGTGAGACAAGACAACACATGTGAACACAATCAGGATGTGACACTGGAGGTGTCTTCCAATTGTGGAAATGGCTTATCTATCCAGTACAGCAAAGTTCGGCTCTTAGTCCAATACCAGAACCAAGTTTTTCGAGGGACATAAACAATCGAGTGTGTTAGGCACCCTCAATTTGTTGGTATCATCTCAAATGCAAAGGAAGTTGTTTTCCAAGTTCCAGAAAATCTTTGTTCTTTGGGGAGTTACTTTAAAGTAAATTCATCTTTAGTTGTGGATTTCAAGATGTGATTTCAAATGTTCGTCTTTGGTGCCATCTTCGTGCGCTAAAAACGAAATACGATGCTATTGGACAGTAGCTACTAATTCCAAATAACCTCAATCTCACCCCAACGTGTCCCAACCCTCCACCCCCCTTAAATGCATTCACCGCTAAAAAACCTGCAAAGAAATGTATATACAGCTCTGGAAAAAATTAAGAGACCACTGCAAAATTATCAGTTTCTCTGGCTTTACTATTCATAGCTATGTGTTTGAGTTAAATGAACATTTTTGTTTAATTCTATAAACTACTGACAACATTTACACCCAAATTCCAAATAAAAATATTGTCATTTAGAGTATTTATTTGCAGAAAACAACTGGTCAAAATAAGCAAAAATAGATGCATTGTTTTCAGACCTCAAATAATGCAAAGAAAACAAATTCATATTAATTTTTTTAACAACAAAATACTAATGTTTTTACTTAGGAAGAGTTCAGAAATCAATATTTGATGGAATAACCCTGATTTTTAATCACAGCTTTTATGCATCTTGGCATGCTCTCCACCAGTCTGTCACATTGCTGTTGGGAGACTTTATGCCACTCCTCCTAGCACATAAATTCAAGTAGCTCAGCTTTGTTTGATGACTTGTGACCATCCATCTTCCTCTTGATCTAATTCCAGAGGTTTTCAATGGGGTTCAGGTCTGGAGATTGGGCTGGCCATGACAGGGTCTTGATCTGGTGGTCCTCCATCCACACCATGATTGACCTGGCTGTGTGGCATGGAGCATTGTCCTGCGGGAAAAAACAATTCCCAAAGTTGGGGAACATTGTCAGAGCAGAAGGAAGCAGGTGTTCTTCCAGGATAACCTTTTACTTGGCTAGATTCATGCATCCTTCACAAAGACACATCTGCCCGATTCCAGCCTTGCTGCAGCATCCCCAGATCATCACCGATCCTCCACCAAATTTCACAGTGGGTGTGAGACACTGTGGCTTGTAGGCCTCTCCAGGTCTCTGTCTAACCATTAGACGACGAGGTGTTGGGCAAAGCTGAAAATTTGACTCGTCAGAGAAGATGACCTTACTCCATTCCTCTACGGTCCAATCCTTATGGTCTTTTGCAAACTTCAACCTGGATCTTCTTTGCTTTTCATTGACGAAGGCCTTTTTTCTAGCTTTGCACGACTTCAGCCCTGCCCCTAGGAGCCTGGTTCGAACCGTCCTCGCCGTGCACTTCACCCCAGCTGCTGTTTGCCATTCTTTTTGTAGGTCACTTGATGTCATCCTACGGTTGTTGAGTGACATTCGAATGAGTTGACGGTCATCTCGGTCAGTGGACAGTCGTGTTCGCCCTCTGCCAGTCTGTAGCTTTGTTGTCCCCAGTGTCTGTTGCTTGACCTTGTTCTTATGAACCGCCGTCTTTGAAATTTTCAGGATGGAAGCAACCTGACGCTCACTGTATCCCTCTGCCAGTAAAGCCATAATTGAGCCCTTCTTTTCCTCGCTCAAAGCTTTTCATTTCAACTCTTTTGTCATGCTGAATAGTTATTTTATTATTCAAATTACCTTTGAGGTACTACTTACACTGTTTTGCCATCCAGCTGGTCCTATTGCAAGAGGATAGTGATGACCACAGCAGTGGTTTTTATACTTTTCCTCGTTAAATTACATATGGTTCAGGTAATCACCTAATCAGTACCTCCTTAAGTAAAATGAGGTGTGCCTGTGTTGGAATTTAACAGACACTGGAATGGAATGGCTACCTTACATGTAGATGCTGATTTAAGAAAAATTAGGAGTGGTCTCTAATTTTTTTCCAGAGCTTATTACATATATATATATATATATATATATATATATATATATATATATACAGGTGCTGGTCATATAATTAGAATATCATCAAAAAGTTGATTTATTTCAGTAATTCCATTCAAAAAGTGAAACTTGTATATTATATTCATTCATTACACACAGACTGATATATTTCAAATGTTTATTTAATTGTGATGATTAAAACTGACAACTAATGAAAATCCCAAATTCAGTATCTCAGAAAATTAGAATATTACTTAAGACCAATACAAAAAAAGGATTTTTAGAAATGTTGGCCAACTGAAAAGTATGAACATGAAAAGTATGAGCATGTACAGCACTCAATACTTAGTTGGGGCTCCTTTTGCCTAAATTACTGCAG
>JACXGI010005279.1:0-48032 GCA_016801175.1 Esox masquinongy | reverse complement strand
TACAGACTGTCAGAATAAGAACAGTGACTATGCTTCTGTATATTACATAAGTAGTACAGACTGTCAGAATAAGAACAGTGACTATGCTTCTGTATAGTCTCTGATAAATAATGGTGGGACAAAAATAGTTCAGAGAATATTGCTTATATTCTCTTAGCTCTACACGTAACAGAAGGTCACAGCTTAGTGAAGATGAAGAATAGCCTATAAGTGTGTCTGATTTCCTTCTCTTTAATGACGAAAGAAGGCCAGGCTATGGTTCTAGTTGTCTGTCAATAGCGCTACAGCCAAGCCAAACACACTGAGAGGTCTCCGCTTGCATTGTTGTCGGGTCACACCCATTTGATATTTTTCACAGAGCTTACTGAGCCAGCCTGTGAAAGGTTGGAACAGACGTCACCAGTGTAAGCCAATCTTCTGAATATGCTTATATGGACTTCACAAAACCAAACTGAATTGTACAGTCATGGAAAACCATTTGTTATGCAAAGAAAATCCTTTTTTGAGATGGGAAAAGTGCTATAGAAATGCTGTATGGGCCTCCACTGTATACTAAAGGAAGATGAGGTAGTGTCTCTTTCACATTGCTTTGCTCAAATAAAAAGGTTGGCATTACATTGGTAAATTGTCTCCAAAAGATGTTTTCAAGTAATCTATGAGAAAAAAAACAATTTCAGTTTGTTCTGTTTGAAATGATCTTAAAAAACTATTGTTCCTTTCCTCACCATACATGAGAAAAAAACGTAGCATACACATTTTACAATCATTATTTTTATTTGAATAGAGAACTGGATGAACAGTTAAAAAAAGCCTTTTATGACAGAAGCCTTTTCACCAATCGAGATGACTAACCGTATGCATAAACGCACCTGCGCTCCGCACTGTGAATGATAAAACCACTGGCTGATGAAAGGGCATTTTGATGTTTAATATTATCCACATTACAATTTCCTCTGGGAATAGGTCATCCACGGCCAGGTAATGTCCCTGGTGGAGCCACATCACACACCAACCAGTATCACAGATTCACAACAAAATGTGATGATTTATAAGGGAAGCCCTATTAGATGGACAAATTCTGCTAACCATGGGCATGATCACTGTGCAAGGATAAGAATTGAGTATGGTACCTACCTCAGGGTGGTTAGGGATAGGATATAACTGGTTAAGGGTTATGTTAAGAATAGACTGAAATAGCCAACGTGTCATAATCCCCATAAAGCCTAGTGGCAAAATGTGATACTGGTTCTTTTTGCATTTCACCTATCATTTATTCCTAAAGGAATACTAGAATCGTTCAAATAAGGCCTGTGTTGCGTTTAGGCTTACTCCGGCTAGGTGTTTTGACAACCCTGTAAATCTCGTCAGGACAAGGTGATGTTTGCCAACATATTTGCTTCAATTTGCTCTAAAAAAAATGGCTTTGCTTATATTTAGCCAATAGTCATAAAAGTGAACTGGAGTTATAAATATTTCACAAATATGAAAACGCCACGGTGGTGTACACAAAAAACAGACCTTATTTTGAAGTGTATTTAAAAAGTCCCTGTGGAAGAAATTAATCGTGTAAGAAAGAGCAGCTTTTCCAGTTATGCCTCAAGATTTTATGGGGATTATGTTTCATACATGTCAGTGTATTAGGTTAAGGGTTAAGGTTAAATTTAAAGGGATACTCAAATAACAATATGGCACATTGGGGTTCTTACCCTGTAAGTAGTCTATGGACACGTTTTGACAAGAATCCATGATTTGGTTTAGTTTCTCAGTACTCTTTCCAAATGCTAGAATTTTAGCTTTTAGCTTGTGTTGCAATAATCCTTTTCAAGTCTAAAGACCTATATTAGCATTTTTTGCATGTCATATTCAAATTGTTCAAATGTGTCTGAAATTCACTGTAGCCTGTCAGAATAGGAACCTGAACCTGGCTAATCAAAGGCCCTTATCAATGATTGAAAACATGATGCATGAAGAATATTGGTTCCATTACTTAAATGGGACACAGCTTTGTACTTAACCACAGTGTCGACCAGAAAACAAACAGTCCGTTCACTAACCCTCACCTTAACCCTAACCTAACCCTAACCATAAGCCCAATAACCTCAAATAACCCCAACCTAGCCCTAATGCCTAACCTGGAATCTAACCTGTAATATGAAAACCAAAACGTAACCCCAATTCCAACTCTAACCCCAATTGTACTTTTTTATCCAAAACGTAACCCCTGAGTCCTTTTTTGGGTTCTACCATCTTTGTAAGGCCCTTTGGTCCTAATTAGAGCTGTAAAATGAAAACACGCACAAGCCCTGCAACTATACCTGTTCCCTAAAGACCAGATATTATATATTAGGAAGGGCCAGTTTTTATTTGACTTCAATAAGAAGCAGGTCATGGGCAGGCTGGGTCATTTCCAAGAAATACAGTTATGACATTTTGAATCAGAGACACTTGGGTTGGCTCCTGCTCTGCTGGGCAGTCCTACAATCATATCTTAGCATCATTACAGTGTCCAAAGTGAAGTTCAAACTTGTCAAATGTAATACCTATTTCATGAAATACTAGACCAGAACATTTTCCTAGTCACAAAAGACAGAAAGCAATAATATTCATTGAGTTTAGAGTGACAAACTGTTAATAACAGTGTCTCTCTCACTCCTCTCCCAAGCCTGTTTAGCAGATCGGAACCGTTGCTATGGATACTGACTGGCAGAGAGCATGCCAGGTAGAGCGCATCATAGGGGCGGTGGTAGCGGGAAACAGACATTAGCACAGATTAAGTTATTTATGATTTGGGGTTCTAGGAGGCCCGGGTCAAACATTTGGCAGAAGCAGCCAGGCTAGGATAGGGTCTGAACGTGGTGGGTATGGGTAGGACTTACATGTCATATCTATACACATCTCTAACACACACAAATGGACACATGCACACACACACACACGCAAACACATGCACACTCAAACATGCACGTGCCCACAAGTCTACATGGGGACATCAAAACTGTTACTAACCCTAACAATAACCGCAACCCAAAGTCCTAACCCTAAACATGACCCTTCACCTTAAACCCAATTTAGGTATAAAAATCAAATCCCCACACCCCCAGTTACAGTCAGTCTCATTCTTTCAGATGATCACTAAATCCTATGGCATTTATCGTGACAGTAGATGTGTCAACATTTCCAACTGTAGCCACTCCTGAACATGCCCAAATTTCCAATTCATCCCCTCTCCTACTCAATCTAACTATTGCTCAGGTTTTTGTTGTAAATAAGAGTTCTGTCATTGAATTTACTGGGGAAAACAAAGGTTGAACAACATTGTATAACAATACAAAACACACACAGACACAGCCTAATGTCATTACATACGGTACAAATTGTTTAGTGTTGTTTCTCTGACAGCTAGATCTGTTTTTACATCACAGGTCACCACATCTCCAAGGACATGCTAACAACCCCGTTAAATACAATGGATCCTGAGTCCAAGGTCTGTTGCTGTGTGTGTGTGTGTGTGTGTGTGTGACAAAGTAAAAGGATTTATGACACAACCCTTTTAGGTCTGTACAGGCAGTATTACAGGTTTTTATCACTCCTTGGCCACACACAGGTCTCCTATTACTTTGTCCCCAGTAGCAGTAGAGAACAGCAATCTCAACAGTCTCTGAGCAATGATCTTTCAACACGGTCAAATGGAAGACTTGGTGTGTGTTTGTGTGCGGGATTTGTAAAGTGCGTGTCTGTGTGTGTGAGTGAGAGAGATTGAGGAAGAGAGAGAGTGCACTTTGCAACTGCTGAAGAAAAGACGGGATGCTAAAGTGGTCTCATCTCTCAATTTAAACTACTGACCCTCAGAGATACGGCATTCTGCCAAGGCATAAGGCTGTTAAATAAGCACTAAATCTTTTCCTATTCCTCTACACCAGACATTGCTGAAGGCAGAGCTATAGATTCTAACATGGGATACACAGCTTTTTACATTGACAAATAGGTCTTGATCCAGAGAAAAGAGTATGACTGGTCAAAACTAATGGAAGAAGCCCATACAACACTTCTCAAAGCACTAGCCAGCCAGGTAAGAACTTTACTAAATCGTGTGTTGGTTCAGCAATTTCACTTTTCTAAAATTACATTAAAGATGAGCACCCTGTATGCTCATATCATAACCTATAGCATTTATTATGGAGTCAGCAACTTAATGAACCACAAAAAAGGGCTCTCCATCTTTGGAAGATGTAATGTGGAAGGATTGCAAAAAGTTCTGTACAGCAAGCCCAAGGGACCTGTTCCCATCAACTCCGTCATTGCATTATTCACCCTTTATTCACAAGAGTGTGTCTTTTAAGGACGACTGAACACTGCATTACTACTTTTTGGCCTCTTTTTTCTAAGGTGATGCCAAGAACGAAAGTACTGTGCGAGTGTTCCCAAAATCCACAGAGACATAAAGTGTTCCAACATGGCCATCCACTGGACCTGAGAAAAGCGCTGAGTCACTCCTGCTCTCCAAGCTTTCCCAAAATATAATCAATACTAGGGTCACGGGAGCCATCTGAAACTCGCTGTAAGTGGAGGCCATTTTCCTGCTTTAAAGTGCTGACAAATCACCTGGTCTGATGATTGACCCTAAGTCACAGTTCCAATACGCTTCCCTAACTTCCGACAGCAGCCATGCCAGGGTATATCTTTGTCACAGACATGTACATATTTGTCCCTATGCAAAGTGGGCGAAACAATAGCAAGGATTTCCAAAAATATTTTTTCCTGTAATATATTTTCACTTACTGAGGCCGAAATTACACTAAAATTGTGAAAGAAAATATGATAATTGTGAGGTTTCTTGTTTTTTCTTTGGTCATTTTTTTCTGGCAGTGTGTATTTCTTTATTTTCAGTTACTGTTCTAGTATTGTATATCCGTGCTTGGTCCTCTATTAGTCATGTCTATTTATGGCACTATTGGTTTCACCTGTTTTTCTCCACATCTGTTTGTAATTACGTTCTCTACTTAGTTCTGTTCAGCTCGCAGTTTCTTTGTGAGGTACTGTTTGTTTCATGCAGCATACTAACCCTATTTTGATATTCCAAGTTGTTTGCTAATTACATGTACCAGATCTTTAGCCTGTTCTGTGTTTTTGACCACCTCTCTTAGCCTAGCCCTTCCTGTACTTTTGCCTTCACGATTTTTGCGATACCGTGTACCATCTCTCTCTGCCTGGCCTTTGACTTGGTTTTTGGACTGTGTTAATAAATCAATGCCCTGCGCTTGGATCTGCAACCTGCCCCTGTGTATTCATGCCAATAATGGCTTTTTTTTACAAGATCTAGGAGTTTTTGGTTTGTTCAAGTGGGATGGATAGAATGTCAGAAAATATATCTGATCATAGTAGAAAATATACATGGAGAAAAAAGGTTAATGAAACTTTACTAAACCAATGGTCATATTTTTCATAAACAAATTATATTATTTATATATAAACAAGTGTATTTTGCCTTCAGGCCACTAAAATAATGTAAATAACAAAAACCTATTTTTGATAAACAATATCGAAACCTGAAGGATTTAGGTCTGTGTTCTCTAGTGACTGAAAGGCATCTGAATGGTATTGGAAAAGTTATGAAAGTCTCAGGGAAGATTATTAAGTACTAATTGAGTATAGAAAAGAAGACATACATTGCTTTCCATTGCAATATTGCCACAGTCCTTTTTATCGTGTCCCACACAGGAAGGACAAACTACTTGTAACAGTGAACCGTGCAGAAGTCACATTGATTAGCATCATAGCTGACGTAATAGCGGCTAACGTTACTACTCTGGGGATGCACAACGATAAGCTTGTTCAAATGACCAGTGCAGAGGTGTGGCTTGCCGAGTTGCTGACAAGACGAGTTGATCCCACACTCGGCAACTGAACTGTATCACTAACATTTGTGTCGGGAATAGTTTCTTACTCAATCGAGAGGGAACCTATCCAGCAACACAACACCCAGACGCAGTGTCCCTTTCTCCTTGATTAGCCGCGTGCCGTCCAGCAGTACAGTAAGGGAGATACTGTAGACATTGTTTGCCATGCTAACTTATAATGACTAATGAAGAGTTTGAGGGCCATAATATGTTTGATTTCGATTCAGACATCAATGTGTTTGCGGTAATCAGTGGCTTTGGATAGCAGTTTCTAGCTATAATACCTGTCCAAGGAAAGTAATGTAATACAAACATTCTTCTTCATTCCTGAAGTGAACTATTATAAGCCTTTAAGCAGACAGGACCTGGAGGTGTGACGGTTCTCCCTTCTCCACCTCCCTCCAGGAACTGGCGTTCAACGTCCCCAGAATATTTAGGCGCACAAATCAAACGCACCCTTCACTTATGTCTAGTTATCCCTCATACCTGTCACTAATCAGGGTTTATCATGGGTGCATACGGGGCTCCTTTTTCTGTTTGTCACTTATACAGAGAAATCAGGAAAAAACATTTTGTTCAGTAATAGGTACCGAGTACAAAATTACCTGTTGTGGCAGCCCAGTGATGGCACTGTTCTTCAGGGTTTCTCTTCCAGAATTTGAAATTCCACTATGATTAGATGAAGTGTCTTCTTATTGTTGTAGTTCGATGTTGCTTTTCTGAATAGTTTTACACAAACATTTCTCAATTTCTTAAAAGTGTGCCAATCCAAGATTGAATTCATTTTCCTAGCCTTTGCCCATGCCACATTTCTTTTACGAATACCATCGGATAATTCTGAATTAAACCAGAGGTTGGATCTGTTCTTCACTCTTATCCTCATAAATGGAGCATGCTTATCTGAAATGGAAGTAAAAACACTAGTGAATTATTGTTAAAGTGCTAGTTCAGCATATGTAGTGGCAGAAATGCAATCAAGTTCAATTTTGTTAAAGGTCATGTAAAAATGCTTGGAATAGGGGTTTGGACGTATAACAACATCCCTAAAATAGGTAAATATTCAATAGGAAAATAGTTTCCCATCATCATGTCATGATTTTGAAATGTTTTCAGTAGCCTAAGTTAATCAAAAATAGCATGCAACATTTGCTAATGTTAGGTATCAATTGTTTTTGGTCACAGAAAGAGGGAGCATACAACTGAATAAAGTGAGCATTGAGTGATTTATGGTAAGGACTGAAAGGGAAGGCAGGATGAAAGTGTTATGTTTTGCGTGGTGGTCATGTAATTTGACTTTTTCACAAATAACATTTGATGGCTATGACACAAACTTATACTAAATATTTTTTTATTAGTGTCGTCAAACGATTAGATGTCATCATCTTAATACTCCTAATTGATAAGAATGATTTTTTTTCTTCTTCTTAAGAACAATGATCATCTTTGGACCCGTTCAAGTAACACACAAGTAGACAGACTACTGCATTTAGCTGCTATAAATAATATAGCTTTTTTTGAGGGGGGGGGTCAACCAGGGGGTGACAGACAGCGCTAGGTTGTTATCTATTCAGGAGCTGGATTCCTCTTGCTGCTCTACTGCCACATTGGTATGCGTCAGCTATGGGTTGACAAACAAGCGAAAGTATTTTAAATTGTTTAAGTATTAGTGCTAACGAGTGTAAAATTTAGAGATCATATGCAGGGTGGTGAATGACTGGGAAAAATGAAAATAGATTTTGGGTACATTTCTCTTTTCTCCTGTCATTGAGTAACAGAAGTTCCATAGGCGCTGTATATTAATGACATTGACTACATATGCATTTTTTATGCATTTTGAAATGTATGTCAAGATTTGGAATGCATTTGTAAATACACTGCTCAAAACATTTTAAGGAACACTTAAATCACACATCAGGTCTCGATGAACGAAATATATTAAAGATCAATATCTTTACTGTACATGGTTTAATTCATTGAGAACAAAATGACATAACAGTCAGTGGAAACCAAAATCATCAACTGATTGAGGGCTGGATTCAAACACACACCGAAAATCAAAGTAAACAATTGAAATCACAGGCTGTTCCCACTTGTGAATTTCATCACAGCAACTCATAATGTGACTCAGTAGTGTGTATGGCCTCCACGTGCCTGTGCACGTGGAGGCCATACCAAGGGCCCACTGCACCAGCGTAAGGTAGACGATGGGTCTGAGGATTTCATCCCGGTACCTAACAGCAGTCAGGGTACCGTTGGCTAGCATGTGGAGGTCTGTGCGACCCTCCAAGGATATGCCTCCCCAGACCATCACTGACCCACCGCCAAACCGGTCATACTGAATGATGTTACAGACACTTTCACGTCTGTCATGTGCTCAGTGTGAACCAGCTCTCATCTGTGAGAACCAATGGCAGACCTGCCAATCGAGCTGCACGGTGCTGGGCTGTGAGCACAACTTTGTCAACTTTAGTCTATACTAAATAAAGAATGAATTAGTTATTTTTCTCAAGCGATTTTTGTGAATCATTTAAAAAAATATATTCTTTATTTACCTCTGAATAAACTGAAGAAACATACTGGATTATAATCTAAAAAACACCATTTAATAACCCAAGCTCCCTTTGTGTGTACATGCTGCATTGAAGACTACAAACACAACTAAACATGCCACATGAACATGTATGATTTCGTAACAGTGTTCCGTTGCGCCTATATAACGGAGTGTGGCAAAATTACCCATTGGCTAACAGGAGCTCCATTCATATGAACGTGCTAGATTCAAGACATTAAACACAACTGAACATTTTGCCAAATGAACCTGCTTCTATACAATAGTGTTCATCTGAGCCTGAGGAACTGAATGTTGCCTAGCCATGTCACATGAATAAGTTCCTTGTTAATGTATCATGGGTTTGACGGACGATACAAACACAGCCTCCACTGAATCACTGTATCTGGAACGTGCCCATGCACAGCCTCCACTGAATCACTGTATCTGGAACGTGCCCATGCACAGCCTCCACTGAATCACTGTATCTGGAACGTGCCTACATAGGGCCTCCACTGAATTATTGTATCTGGAACATGCCCATGCACAGCCTCCAGTGGATCACTGTCTCTGGAATGTGCCCATATAGGGTCCCCATTGAATCACTGTATCCGGAACGTGCCCATGTAGAGCCTCCACTGAATCACTGGATCTGAAATGTACCCAGGCACAGCCTCCACTGGATTACCTCTCTCTTCCCACTGGCAGCCTGTTGACCGGCTCTGGATCCAGTAACATGGACCTCTGCTCTGCTAATCATTACTCCTATGACACGCCCAGATCACACTCCCCACTGCTCTTCCTCTGGCCTATGAGAAAGTTGGAGAATAGAGATGTCCAAGTTCTTTATACACCGCAGTAGGCTAGGAAGGGGAAAGGGGAAGGCTATTGAGAGTTTAGGCCTGCTGTTTGCCATAGACCTTTGATTAATCACAGAATGTTCAATAATTCTAAAGAGTGTTAACTGAAACAATAAAAATAGTGTGATCTGTTGTGGTTTTGTTTTTCATTTATTTCTCCCTTATTACAGCGATTTCATCAACTAAAGAGCCAGCCATTTTAGAACTATGTTGTTTATTGCTGATTGTCAAAGCAGTGTTTACCATGTGGTATAGACCCTTCTCATTTACCACAGTACAAGGCGTATTCAACAAAACAAACAACCATTTCTACACTTATTTATGTTTTATAATGACTCACCTTCACTGTGTCGATATACTATGATTGTGATTACTTCCTAGGGAAATGAAGACATGAGGCATTGCATAAGAATAATGAAAATAAGACGAAGAAAAGATCAGCGTAATCAGCAGAATTACTTTGTGGTAACATGACGGTTGTGTATTTGAAGTATGTACTCAGCCTCATTGCATGAATTCACGATGTCAATCTGCCTCCAGCCTCTCACTGATTAACTGCCCTAGCATTAACAGAGGTGTCAGGGACAGAAACTAATGGCTGCTGAGTTAATGTGCTGCCATGCAGAATAGAGAACACAGAGGACTCGTGATCTGAAGGTCGAGGCTCACCCGCGTTTTCTGTATAAGAGCCACAGTGTAGCAGGTATAGGCTGAAAATGCAGCATAGGCTTAAAGTTTAATATGTAAATTTAAGTTTACAGTTAAGACATTTTCCAGACATTCTTATCCAGAGCGACTTACAGCAGGAAGTACTGGCCCCTCATGGAAATCCAACCCAAATCCTAGCATTACAAGCTCCATGCTCTTACCAAGTGAGTTACACGGGACATGCATAGACAACAAATTGAAGTAAGAGAGTATACAGTACATACTAACACCTCAAATGTATCATTAGATAAGATAGATGACAAATAGATGACAGACACACAGGCAGACAGATAGATGGAAATGTATAAAACTCAATGTATCATGTATAGAGGGGGTCAATGTGAAATCAGACCAGCCAGATCTCAAAATACACTGGGAATGATAACTGAAAGGCACACACTTTGATAACAATAACAGTTTTTTATGAGGCAGACAGACACTGAAACACCAATGATGTAGAACCTGGCTTGACTTACACATGCACGCATGCGCACGCAGCTTTGTAATTCTGTACTTGTAGGACCAGAAAAAAAAAATCAATGTTTCCTAATGTTTCCTTTAACCTATCTCTAACCTTAACTTCAATAACCAAACATGTATGGCTAAACTTAACCAAGCCAAATGCCTAGCCTTAAACCTAACACTTAATGCCTAGCCAAATGCCTAGCCTTAAACCTAACCCTTAATGCCTAGCCAAATGCTTAGCCTTAAACCTAACCCTTAATGCCTAGTCAAATGCCTATCCTTAAACCTAACCCTTAATGCCTAGCCTTAAACCTAACCCTTAATGCCTAGCCAAATGCCTAGCCTTAAACCTAACCCTTAATGCCTAGCCTTAAACCTAACCCTTAATGCCTAGCCTTAAACCTAACCCTTAATGCCTAGCCTTAAACCTAACCCTTAATGCCTAGCCTTAAACCTAACCCTTAATGCTTAAACCTGAAAGTAACCCCAATTGTAACACTAACCCAAACTGTAATTTGTACCTTCCTGAGTCGGAAATGTACATTTTCCTCATGGTTACTGAAAAAAGCTTCTAATAAGGGAAGATTTTGTCCCTTGCAGGGACTTTTGGTTCTTATTTGATCTGTAAAACAAAACACACACACAAACACACACACACACAAACACAGAAATGTACTGCCCCTCTTTCTCGCTCTCTCTGCATCTGACATTTTCTGTTGGTATGACACTTGTAGTGTCAACACGGTTTTCACAAAACAAATATTGCTGTATTGTAAGTCCACTCTCCATCAACTTTCCATCAAAGAACTCTTCAGCATTCAGTTTAATTTTCACGACTCTCCTGCTAACCATTATCCAAAGCATTCTCAGACCGTTTAACAGTTTGAGGGGAAAGCAAAGCATTTTTAAAAGGAGAGAGAGGTTAAATACACACAAGTCTGTTTCAACATTGACTTTCAGGGCCAAAGTCATTATATTCAACATGCAGCGATGAGTCACTCATCAAGATAGGGGCAGATTGAATACCACACTGACAGACACAGCCACGCAAGCCACAGACTGCTCCAAATACCCACCTGAGCATCGTTGTGCAATAGGAGACCCTCTAGGCCTGTTGCTGGGTGAAAAAAAGTGCTCATCCACCCCTTGATCTAATTGGTCAGCACAGCGTTGGTGGCCCCTCCCCTTGCAAGTCTTGTATCTCTGCTGAGGAGAGCAGTTTGAATGAGTGAAACGCTTTTCTACTGATCCAGGGTTACGCAGATAATCCCTCTTTTGAGACAATTGCATCGTAAACTATTCTGATCCCAGATCTGTGGTTAGGAACAACTTTGACTAACTTCCAACTAGCAGCTGACTAAGAGAAGAAATGAGTGACTAGTATGAGTTACTGAAGTTAATTTTACATGAGCGTCAATTCCTGCTTATCTCGGTTGGCTGTGACCCTGGGCTGACACTGTGACACAAACTGTGCTGTTAGAGCAGGGGTCTAGACGGAGACACACGTGGCTAATTGGCCCTTGACATTAAGAGGAGGGAACATGGTGACTTGAGTTGAATGTAATCAACCATGACTTCTCTCGCTTGGCCTCTGCTGACTGTCTTTTCCCCCTCCCTCCCTGTCTGTCTACATGCATCGCCCACCCTCTCCCTATCTATATCCCTCTTTCTCTCTCTCTCTCTCTCCACCCTCCCCTACACTTTTCTCCTTCTCTCTAAATACAACCCCGTTTCCAAAAATGTTGGGACGCTGCGTAAAATGCGAATAAAAACAGAATGCAATGATGTGCTAATCATTTCATATATCCCTATGTTTAATTGAAAAAAAGTACAAAGAAAACATATCAAATGTTGAAACTGAGAAATATAACAGATTTTGGGAAAATATATGTCCATTATTAATTTGATGCTAGCAACAAGTTTCAAAAAAGTTGGGACAGGGGCATGTTAACCATTGTGTTGCATCACCTCTTCTTTTAACCATACTCTGAAAGTGTTTGGGAACTGTGGAGACCAATTGCTGTAGTTTTGAAAGTGAAATGTTTTCCCACTCTTGCTTGATATAGGATTTCAGCTGCTCAACAGTTCGGGGTCTTCTTGGTCGTATTTTTCATTTCATAATGCGCCAAATGTTTTCATTGGGTGACAGGTCTGGACTGCAGGCAGGCCAGTTTAACACCCAGACTCTTACTACGGAGTCATGCTGTTGTAATATGTGCAAAATGTGGTTTGGCATTGTCTCGCTAAAATAAGCAAGGCCTTCCTTGAAAAACACATTGTCTGGATGGCAGCATATGTTGCTCCAAAACCTGTATATAGTGTTCACATTAATGGTGCCTTCACAGATTTGCAAGTCACCCATGCCATGTGTGCTAATGCACCCCCATACCATCTCGGATGCTGGCTTTTGAACTGTGTGCTGATAACCAGCCGGATGGTCCCTCTCCTCTTTAGTCCGGAGGACGCAGTGTCCATGATTCCCATAAAATTTCAAATTTTGATTTGTCAGATCACAGGACAGTTGGCACTATATATTTAGATATATTTATACATACACTGAGGAGCTAAAACATTATGACCACTCACAGGTGAAGCAAATAACATTGACCATCTCTTCACAAGGACACATGTCAAGGTCTGGGTAGATGAGATGGTAAGTGAACAGTCAGTTCTCGTAGTCAACATGTTAGATGCAGGAGAAATGGGCAGAAGTAAACACCTGAACGACTTTGACAAGGGCCAAATTTTTAAGGCCAGATGACTGGGTCAGAGCATCTCTGATATATGGCAAGGCTTGTGGGGTGCTCCTGGTCAGTAGGGGTGAGTACCTACTGACAGTGGTCCGATGAGGGACAAACCACAAACCGGCGACACGGTGTTGGGCACCCAAGGATCATCGAAGGCTATCCCGTCTGTTTCCGAACCAACAAAAGGTCTACTGTGGCACAAGTCACAGAAAATGTTAATGATGGTTACGGGAGAAATGTGTCAAAACAAACAGTGCATTACACCCTGCTGCGTATGGGGGCTGCGTAGCCACAGACCGGTCAGAGTGCCCATGATCACCCCTGTCCCACGTCAAAAGTCCCTACAATGGGCAGTGTTGGAACTGGACCTTGAAGCTGTGGAAGAAGGTCGCCTGGTCCGATGTGTCCTGTTTTCTTTTACATCACATGGATGGCTGTGGAGGAAAGTGAAGGCACCAGGATACACTGTAGGAAGACGGTGGAGGGAGTGTGATATTCTGCTGGGAAACCCTGGGTCCGGGCATTCATGTGGACATCAATTTGACATCTGTCACCTACATAAACATCGTTGCGGTACACTCCTTCATGGCAACGGTATTCCCTGATGGTAGTGGCCTCTTTCAGCAGGATAATGCACCCTGCCACACTAAACACATTGTTGGGGAATGGTTTGAGGAACATGATGAAGAGTTCAAGGTGTTGCCCTGGCCTCCAAATTCCCCAGATTTCAATTCAATTGAGCAACTGTAGGATGTGCTGGACCAACAACTTTGATCCATGGCAGCGCCACCTCGTAACTTACAGGTCTTGAAGGATCTGCTGCTAATGTCTTGGTGCCAGATACCACAACACACCTTCAGGGGTCTTATAGAGTCCGTGCCTTGGTCGATGCTGTACGCGGAGGACCAACGGAAGACCAACAGCATATTAGGTACGCGGAGGACCAACAGCATATTAGGCAAGTGGTCATAATGTTCTGGCTCATTAGTGTATACACACACACACACACACACACACACTCTACTATGTATAGGCTGTATACCATATACATTGCTTCTGTCCTGCGGTTACCATCTGTTCTGGCCTCTATCAGCATCGACAGGATGTCAACAAAACCTCACATCTCGTGTTACATACACGCACAGACGCACACACATGCACACACACGTACACTCAGATAGAGGAAATATGGGATCAGTGGGTTTAGAGTTCCTGCTCTGCCCATCATCAGTCAACATTGTTGTTGTGTCACAGGCAAATCCTTGCCCCATTTACCAGTCCTAATCCCTTAGTGACACCTAAAACAGGCCAATGTTGATTCATCCCAATGATTATCATATTACATCATAATTGGAGGCAGTGGGTTGTATTCATATTCAAGTCTTAACCTCCTCTTCTGAATGGAAATGGTTATTAAATGTGTGAAACAGGGACAGGATCCCAATGTGTCCTCAGCAGATACCTCATGAGACAGGGACAGGATCACAATGTGTCCTCAGCAGATAGCTCATGAGACAGGGACAGGATCACAATGTGTCCTCAGCAGATACCTCATAAGACAGGGACAGGATCACAATGTGTCCTCAGCAGATACCTCATGAGACAGGGACAGGATCACAATGTGTCCTCAGCAGATACCTCATAAGACAGGGACAGAATCACATTGTGTCCTCAGCAGATACCTCATAAGCATTGTACGGTGTTTCAAACCGTGTTGGTTTCTTAATAAAACACAATGTAAATCCAACCTGGACCAGTGGTTTTCTGATTAGAAGAGGGCTGAGGTTTGTTAGCTCAATGAATTCTATACGTGAGTCGGTTCATGTAAATGAACAACGTTACATGTGGACATGATTGATTGCCGGGAATATGATCAGTGGGAAAAAGCACCAATCCACAAAGGTTGTAAATGTCAACCTTGTTTTTCTCCTGATTTCCTTCATTTTTTTTTTTAATTATGATTTGAAGGGGGCAATTAAAGAGCAAATCCAAACAACAACCTCAGTATGAGTCAAGGACAATTGTCATAGCAGTCAAATTGTAGAATACAGAGTAGCCAACAATGGTTTTGATTATGTTTTGGTTTGATTTATTTGACTGAGGTCACTGAACAAAAGTCTTAAGTATTCTGGTGACCAAAGGCACAACTATTGTTGAGAATGTGACCCAGAAGGAATCTGCCACAGCCCACTTGTGGATCCATCCTGCCATCTTGGAGACATTGATACAATGGCTGACAATAATTCATCAGTGTAAACAATAAGTTTCACAAGGTTGATACTGTGGATCCCTATTCAGTTAAATGTGCCCACATTCAGAGCCAGTCACGTTTGATGCACGCCCTTTCCCTGCAGTATTTGAGTATGCCTACCAGCAAAGCCCTGTAGCTCTCAGCACAAGGCGGGACTGTATTTGCCTGAGTTGTAAAACCTCAACGAATCAGGAAATCAAACAGGAATGAAAGCAGGATCTGTAGGGACAAAGAGAGAAGGTTGTTTTGTGTAAATATTGTCAGAGAGGATACGTGGGGATGAGAGGAAAGTGAGATGCAGATAGAAAGGTGTCTATAAGCCCTTACGGAAGCAACGTAAAGGACTGTATTTAAATGGTATGCAGATACACATGAAAAGCTTCCCAACTTTAAATTTGCAAGCACAGTAACTTGGAAGTCAAGCGTTGACGTCAGTGCATGACATTCTATATGATTCAGCCAACAAACTGTCTCTTTAACAAGCCACTGAGGTATTTGTATATCAATATGTAGTTCTTGCTGTAGATATTGCACCGTGGATTTAGTATTGCACTAAACTGATTGATTATGTTGTCGGATGGTCCTGGGACCCAGAAACCTATTCCATTTCTAAATACTTCAGTGTTTTTACTTTGTTGTGCCACTGACGCTGTTAACATGTAGTCATGGTCATTTCACTTGTCCATGAAAATTCCTGCAATTCAACCAGTGTATCTCTGTGTTTTTTTTGTATGTGACGTTTTGCTAAATAAGTAGAGTGTAAGCGTCAGCTGTTTCCTTGCTGATACATGTTGTCTCTCCAGCAGATGGGCTGCGTTCCAAAGGGCGCTGCATGGCCTGGCCTGGCATACAACACAGTTCTCCACCCACGCCAGAGGAGAGAGAGAGAGAGAGTGAGAGAGAGAGAGACAGACAGACAGACAGAGAAAGAGAGAGAGAGAAAGAGAGAGAGAGAGAAATAGACAGGGATGTCCTGCTGAAAACCTGCCCAGGGTTGAAAGTACAAAAAGAGGCAGGGCTTCATCAGCAGGTTACAAACGATTGGCTGTGTCTGCATATGCCCACCCACTCGACCACCTTTCCCATGCTAGGGAGTGTCGAACGACAAGCTAAACTCACCAACATTCACCTTCCACTAACTGTTCAAGCCAAAGACGGCAGCAGCGGGGAGAGAAAATACATTTATACATTATACATTAGTAAAGCAGAGGAGACTACCTCCTGGGATGGGAGCGACTAACACTGACAGTTTACCTCCTCTGCTTGAGCATAGAGGTCGTACAACAGTGTCAACAACAGCTGGTGACATTAGTTTGAGTTACATCGGTCTATGTGAACAAGACCTGTCACCGAGACCTTCTGATGTCCTTACTGTGATTACATCTGATCCACAACAAAGGGCAGACGCACATTTTGATCATAACAACAGAGCTATGATCAAGGTACTATGGTTGCACCACTAACATATACATGTCATTTAATTCAAATGGACAATTCCCAATGAATGACATGTAAGAGTTCAAGTCAATTCAGTGTAGAATGACTATTAAAGTAAGTAGTGAAGTCTCAACCATGATATGGGAGAAATACCGACTAAAAGAATAACAAATTAATCCACATTACCACACAACGACTTAATTCAGAGCCTTAGATAAGTCACAGCTGTGAGGGGAGCAGTGACCAACCAATTCCCAGTGAAGTTCAGAAACTTGAAAATGCAACCTTATTTTCCTACATGGTAGCTCTCTAAAGGTCAGTGCTATCTTATCTCAGGCCAGTCCAATGTCCCCCCTCTCCTTGGGCTGACTGAAGGACCAGCTAGCCAGTAACCCTCCTCTCCATTTCACCCCTTTCATCCATCACACCTGCCCTCCTCTCACATCTGCTCTCATTCACAGGCAGAGGAGCGATAGGAAGGGATGGAAAAAAACAGGAAAATAAACTCTTAAGGTCCAGCCACAAAGCAGTGAGGAGAAGGCAAGCAGATGGGGGAATAGTACATTTTATTAGCTCTGTGGGGAAACGGCAAAGCTACACGTAAGCAAAATGTGATAATCATTAACGAAGTAGGTTATTTTCTCCCTTCTTTTGCACTCTCTTTCAGAAAGAAAATCACTCATTGAGCAACTCCTGTTTGTTTAAATGTCTTGTTAAAAGACCTTGGTTAGTCACATTATTTGTATTTTTTGTTACCCAGATGAAATGAAGCTGAATCCTTCAGTCAATATCATTACTGCCCTCCTATCGCCTTCCTACATAAGAAATGACTAGAAAACATACAACAGGAGCCAATCATGGCCCAAGAGTCTATTGATTGGCTCATGGTGCTCAATTGATTTAGATTAAATGACTTTTCTGGGTTTTGATGCCAATCAATCACTTTCATGATTCAATCTAGTAAAGAGGTTGCCTCGTTCAGAAATGCATATGGCAGAGGTCACGACCCCATGTTTACATTCTGTCTTTTAATGAAGTGGCCTTTGCAATAAGCACAGTGTTCCTGTAATTGGAATTCAGATGTATGTATAGTATTTTCCATGGGGCTGCAATCCGTGTGTTTGTTGTATGTCACCCGTGGAGCAAATGCATTCAGTGTTTAGTTTGTAGGCCAATGTTGTGGGGGAGCACAATAGGGGAGTGGTGAGACTTCAGTCAAGGGCTTTTTAGTAAGATATTTACTAACCACAAACTGATTTTGTATCAGTGTGAGCTGCATGTGCATGCATGTGTGTGTGCATTTCTGTGTATGTATTTTTGACACTACAGGACAGTGCATGTATTAATGTATCTGCCTAACTGTGTCTGACTGCCTGTTAGTGTGGTGTCCTGAAAGAGTAAAGATCAGAGAGTTGGTGTTTTCCAAAACATAATGGATCTGGTTAATGTTGCCATTAATATGCAAAACTCAAGTGATCTGTGTAGGAACACAACACCGCAGAGCAGCAGGTCCTCGCTCCACTTCATTTACATATCCTTCAACCCCCTCAGCACAAAGATGTAAATAATCTCTGCTAGGTCTAAATAGGCTGGCACAAACTCAGTGTTGTAAAACAGAGAATGGAATATTTACACAATATAAGTAAACTGTCATTTATACAATCGTTTGGGGCACTAACAATGGTATTGTGAAAGCATCATACTACAACATACTAAATGATGGTGCATTGTGGGAAAATGGTGCGAGCAGGGAAGTATTGCTGTAATTCAAATGTACTGTAACTACCGTACACCTAACATGACACAACACACCAAAAACATGTTCACCAATAGTGGATGCATAGTATTGTTGTTTCTGGCTCATTAAAATATATTTTGAGGCTATATTGTTGCATGTATTTTCAGGCTATATTGTCCCATTAGAGGTAAAGCTGAACAATAACATATCATGTGATTATTGCAGCCCATTATTATATAAGTATAGAGACGAGGTTGGAGTGGCAGAAAGTCTTGAAACATAATTACGGTTGTTAGCCAATCCGCATTCAGACCCTCAGGTTTATAACATTAAATGTCACCTTTTAACTAACCCAATATTTTATTTTCCATTTTTTACTTAAGGGAAATAGAGAGATTATAGTTGCAATCTGTGTCCAGAACAAGAAGACGTACAGAGCTGCATGTTATAAAACAAAATGTGAGTTCAAAGCTCACATACACTAACACAGAAGGCATTAGTGCAACAGTGTGGGTAGTTGTGGTGGGGGGGTCGTGTGCCTGGGGCAGAGAGCCACAGGTGGACATCCAGCATGTGGCCCTAAAATCAAGAGTGACTCCCCTCTGGCTATGTGACTCCACCCTGATGAAACAGAATCAGTCCCACTCTATGTACACGTCCCTGAGCTGAATTAGGTGTGAGAGGCTGTCCCTTTAGGAAGGGTTTCTGTAAATAACTAAAATGTCGTGGATGTTTCAAGTTTGTTTGTGTGTTTTCTCAAGGCAGAATGGAGAAATAAGTTTAAGACCTATCTATGGCTGTGTGCAAAATGACACCCTATATTTCCTTCCTTGGACCAAATCCATATGGGCCAATATGACACCCAAAATGACACCCAGTACCTTGGACCAAATCCATATGAGCCCAGGTCAAAAGGGGGAGAGTGAGTGTGCTTTTGTGTGCATATGTGAGTGTGCATGTGTTTTTGCATACGTGGGTATGTGTGCGAGTGTGTCAGTGACAGCAGCAGGCATCCAGGCCTGTCATGTCATGAGACAGCTCCTGTCACAGGGCACAGGTGGGAGTCTATACTGGGAGAGGAGTCATCGCTCACACACTCTAATGTGACAAACAGCTACAACACACATCATTGGGCATCAGGATCAGGAAACAAGCAGCAATCTTTACGGAGACTGATAGCCACCTGGCACGCACACACACACACACAAACACAAACACTAGTGTAAAGTGATTAACTGAAATTACTGTTATTTTTTAATTATACGATAACAGATTTAACCGACATCGGTTTCATTACTTAGATTTCTTTTCAGTGCGTTTTTTAAGTGTTATTACAACAACAGACTGTTTCTCTAGAGACAAATGAAATAATTCACGAGAAGAACTGTGGAACTAATGAACTGGGACGTTGGACTTTAGGGAGTTATTTTCATTAGAAATACTCAATTTAGTTTAGTGCAGAACACTTGGTAATTAATTCCAATGACCATAATCCATCGCTAACTGGGACAAAGAAGGAGGAGTTTGCTGAAACAGCAAAGATTTTTTTAAAAAGCCATCCTCCGAACATACCAAATATTTATGCATGACTACCCCATTGCACTTGAAAAATATGTACACATACCCATATAATGAGCTCTCTGGTAAGTATAATAACTACAATAACAACACTGTTTATGGACATGGATATCAGTTTTACCGATATCAATGCCAGAAAGTTGAGGGTTCACCGACCACCACAGATGACCTCACTCTACTGTCTCTCTTTACAAACAATATGTTAAAGCTACAGCACATTCATGTATAGATCAAATACTGTATGTGCAACACATTTAGGTTCCCGGGATAGTGTACCACACGACTAACAAGAAACGCAAAACGGCATGCTGATGACCCACTTTGTGAGCTTCCCCATCACATTTGTGCATCAGCACCAAAATCCAATGACTGATTCTATACAAACAGAAATGATTTGTTCAAATCAAATGGCCATGCCTATTAAGTGCAGAACACATCACCCACCTTCTGCGTTTAGGAAGTCAGACTTATTTTTTATCATGAAATGGATTGTTGAAAACCTATATGTTTGATCTCATTTTATGAGGCACATCTATCATGTTTCAATGAAGCCTAGCCAAAATTCGCCCACAGAAATTAGGGAAATATGTTATGTTCTACTGGTCTTTCACAGTCCAGCACACAAAGGTACAATACTAGTCCTATTAGCATCCCATGCTAATTGTCGCCACTTTCAGAGCAATGTTTTCCTCAGAACATGTACGCATAACCTATGCCATGTGTGAATTTCTGTGATTAAAATGGAAATAAATAGTAATACTATACTATAGTAACACTAATAATACTAATACTAATACCAACATGTGAAAGTGATATTTCACCCTGGTGGACCCTTGGTTTGTTTCATATTTGAGAGATTGACAGTGAGATTTGATTCACACATAATTGGTCAAAAAGAGCGCAGGAAAGGGTTATACCATACACATAATTATGTCAGAATGTGTACTGAAGGGAGAGCGGGTTCTGATCAATTAATTTTGCCATGTTGTAAAGACAATTGCAGCTGCAAGTTACAAGTTGTACAGAGTCAATTTGTGGGTAGTCTGGGTTGTCCTTGATTGATAGAGTAATTGGATATGTTTTATGCACAATGCAATGACTTGTAATTTTTATACATTTAAGGAGTGATTTTACAAGGTGATATTGAACAATACCTAATTTTCTAACTCTTGCAGGTTTGTGCTTTATCATGAGATTTCAGAAACAGTAGTACCTGGATTTTAGGATATTCTAACTGCAGCTGCTTTCTCTGACAAAATGCTGGTGAAACACACCAGCATATTGGTTTTATCATATTCATCGATCATCATTTTGTTAGCGAGACGGTCTCTATGTTTACAATAAATGTCAGAATTTGTGGTATTTTATGAACAGATTAATACAGAGTAAGACAATTCTACAGTGAAATCCAAAATTGCTCATTTTCAATTGTCTTGAGGAAATGTTGTGTTTTTATCACACAAATGTGTAATTGCTAACATTAATAATCAGTACGTTAAATAGGTGCATAATGGTGGGCACCCCAATGGTGAAATAGTTAAAGTACTATTTGTTTCTCATCAAAGCGAACCAACTACAGAAAGTATTAACTCAGCTCTAACAAGCACAAACATGTACAAAAACATGAAAAAAACCCTGCTTGACAGTCAATCTATTCACCCTAGAGCAAATGTACTGAGGAAGCGCAGTGACAGCAAACATAGAATGTAAGTGAGACCGATAGAACATAGAAAACAGCATGGGCCATCTGGTAAATTCATTGAGCTAAAGCTTCCCCAGTAGCAAATAGAAGTATTACAAAGAGAGTGCTAGTCTGATGTTCTACTGCTTTAAGTATTTTTGTCTGAACTGGCTTGTTTTTCACATTGTTTTTCACATTTCAACCATCACTGATGCATGTCTACCAATCAGTTTTTTGGATAATCATGGAGAACACCTTCAAAATTGAAGGCTCACCAGCAGAGTCCTTTTTAATCTTTGATCAAGTCAAAAATACTTTGTTCTTACCATTTTCACTAGATTAACTGTTCAATAAGTAGCACTGGACTTGTTCCTTTTGTAGAATTGTATGAATGTGTTGTGTATTCTGGTTTGCGATATCTATAAAGTAGAGGACAACCGGAAGTTTCTTTGAGATCGGGTTTGTAAGATCGAGTCTGTGACATCATGCACAATAGACCATCAAATGCTGCAATAAATAATTGAATTACTCTCTCCCTTGACAACCGGGTACACGATCATTATTTCAACACTATACGAACAGCTGAATTTCTTACACTTTTAAACCCTTTAAATGGAATATCCACTATAAAACCCAAATTATTACAAATGCCATATCTCTTTCATGTAATTAACGTTTTTTAAAGGATTGGGTTTTGTACATAATTTGGGATGTGATTGTGTTTAACCAAGACGGCACCACCAGGACATTGCAAAGGTCTGAATGTCTCTCCAAAATTCATGGGGCAAGGACACAGCTCATCAAAGAGACTAGTAAGAGGCCAATGGCATCCTTAAATGAGCAGCAGGAATTTCTGACAGGAACTGGGCACTCCCTGCATTGTACAATTCTCCACAGTTCTTAGCTGTGAGATAGGGTCGCAAGACAGAAGCCATTACCCACATAAAATAACAATCAAGCTTTCTAACATTTTGCAGGAAGACATTTAATCTCCCAAAACCAGGTGTGAACATGCGTTATGGTCTGATCAGAACATTTTGGCCCTAATTCCAAAACATAAGTTTGACACAAAGCCAACATGGTTTAATACCCAAAGTATACACTACCTACTGTCAATCATGGTGGCAGCAGCAACATGCTATGGGTCTGCTTCTCCTCAGTGGGTTCAGGGGCAGTGGTCCAGATAGACATGATAATGAATAGCTCTAAATATCAAACACATGACAAATCAACCAAGGAATTGCTTGCAAAAAGGAAGGTCAATGTCCTGGAATGGCTCAGTCACAGGTGGAGGGTGGAGTACTTAAATCCTATAGATAATCTGTAGTCTGACCTAAAGAGGGCTGCGCACAGCAGACCCTCCACAATTTGACTGACTTTGAACTCTTCTGTACATCTGAATAAATATATTTTCTGTATTTATAGAACACTCTGTAAACACATCTGTAAATATCATATTGTTTGTGACACAAACCTGTGGTATATATCAATCGTGCTGGTTCACACATAGACTTAGATATAGTCGATCTGTCCAGAATCACCAGTGGTGGTGGTCTTGTCACATGGACAGTCACTGTGACCAAATGGTTTGGGGAATAAGTGACTCCATTCAAATCTCTGGAACATGTGGATGTGTTTAATTTTGCTGTAAGACCCCCTCAAGCCATGTTATCAACTAAAAGCTTAGCTAAGGAGTTGGTGGAAAATCCCTCTCATCAGGTACACTTACAAATGAATTCCTTAAAGGGGACCTGCCTCTAAACAATACTACGACTTGTCTCCTCCTCGTCTTACTTTACCGAACAAGACGGATATAGTGCTATCTAGTCCAGGGTGGTGTAGGGTTGTAATGGTAGTACTGTGAGGTTCTGAAGCAAGTATAAGGCCATAACAAATCATTGTAAACTGATAGACGGACCAGCAAGAAAATTTAAATGGGAAATACGTCTGTAAGATGATTTGATTTTTTAACATAAAACATTAACTACAGATATCTACTGGTTATTTTTGCTTATTTGTATGCTAGTAGTACAGTGAAAATCTTATATATTGCCCCTTTAATAATTACCAGTTGGAGCTAACAATTATAAATTATTAATAATATGTTCCATATTCAGTGTAGCCTCGCAAACAAGGATCTGGTTTTGGTTTTGCTTTTGGACACCCACAGGCTGATGTATAATGGTAGGTTTAAGCACAGCATGCTGTAGGAAAATGGACAATGAGGCAAAAGAAATGTTTAAATACAAATTAATGCTTATTTACCCATCTTTTGGATACAAAATAGGCAAAGCAATAAATAATTTAACAAAACTATATTTTTTTTACCAATTTTCTAGAAAACTTGGTACATTTTGTGAAATCTGCTTTTATGCCCAACAACACTAGAGGTACTTTCATTGTCATATCAAATAATTTTCCTTTCATTTTTCTGGAAAACTATAACTCCATATCAAAATAATCTACACAAAATTAATCTTAAAACAATTGCAAAATGTTAACTGTACTCATGGAATTTAGTGCCGTGGACCTGTATGTATTAAAAGTGAATTCACAGGCCATGGCAGTATAAAATTAATTAGGCATATTCAGGATATAAAATGGTATTGGTAGTCTCTCATACATAACCAATAAAGGAAAGTCTATTTGAAAGGGTGGAAGGATGCATTACTATATTAATAAATGTATAGAGCTATGTGCTTTTGGGATACACAAGTGAACATACTGTGTTCTCTGTTGTTGTCCCCTCTTCTCTCCTTGCATGATTCGTGATTTATATTAGACCCATAAAGCATTGGGGTAGAGCACCATTTGACAGGGGGAATAAATCCACAAGTACATGATGCTGAAGTAATTAAATTTATTTTTTAAATGCCACCCTTTCCTTCACACACTCCAATCCCATCTACCACCACTCCACTCCAAATAACGTAATGTCCTTGTATTTATTTATTTATTTGTTCTATAGAGGGCTAAGGTTAGATGAGTAGTGTTGGAGATGTTTAAGGGTGTCATTTTAATATCTGAGGGAAATGATTGTAACAGTTGATATGTTTTGTTTGTAGCCTGTAATAGTGTGGTGGGTGAGCCTGTTCTTGTGTAATACAGAGCCATAATTACAAATGGCTTCCTTTCAAACAAATTTCAAATGTATTTTATAAAGCCCTTTTAACATCAGCAGTTGTCACAAATTGGTTTTACAGATACCCGGCCTGAAATCCCAAAGAGCAAGCAACAACAAGAAATGATACACACTGGCTAGGGGAAACTCCCTAGTAGGGTTAAAACTTAGGAAGAAACCTAGAGAAGAGCCAGACTCTAAAAGGTGGCCAGTCCTCATCTGGCTGTGCCGGGTGAACATCATAAGAGTACATGACCTTTATAGTCCACTACTTTACTGCACTAGTTCTGAGCATAGCCCGTAGTGTTCTGGTCAAAGTAATGCAACAATACAGGGAATACGGTGTCATTTGGGTCACATCCACAAGGGCGATTGTGATAACCTTCCAAGGTGTGAAGGTGTGTTGTCTGCGCTGTTCTCCTGAACAGACGATACGCCTGTGACCTCCTTACAACACACACAGACCTCTCAACAGAGAGGTAAAGGGAGTTATCACACACACAGAAAAGAGGGATCAGGACACACACGTATGACAGTCACACACACTGTCATGCTTACATACAGGAACACACATGCACCCATGAACATACGGTACTGTAAATGAACGAACACACACACACACACATGAATACGTATAAACCGACACTCTGTACATGCCTTTTATGGTTAACCCTTGTGTTGTGTTAACAGTTTGGTTCCACTCATTATGTTAGCGGGTCAAATTGACCCGGGGTGTTAAATCACTACCCAGTACTCACTATTGATATTTTAGACCCAAACAAATGTGTTTGACATCCACAACCAACTCATTACTCATATAAATTATAACATTTACTAGTTTTATTCTATTATATAGTCCATTTAGACCACATTTACCTTATGATGAACAATCGTTTTTTACCCCATAAACAGAAATGTATCTCTATTTGTTATGATGGACAAAATTAACCAATTCTTTTTAATTTTCTAGACAATGTTCTGCATAATAATGTGTAGATATTATGACCATAGTGACAACATCAATGTTTCTGGTCAAAACATGTTACACACAAATCGAAAGTTAGGGAATCAGATGGAGCAGGGCTGGTCTTCTCTGCACAATAAGCCATGAGGATGTTGACAGAGGAGAGGTAACTGGGAAGGCTCTCACACCACGTGCTGTTTGTCTCTCACACGACATGCTGGTCTTGTGTCACAGTTATTGATGTGAACTACTCTAGAGAATATACTGTATGAAATATATGGGTCCTCCCAGCCACTACACAACAAAGCCTTTCCTACGAGAAAAGTTCAGTTCCAGTAACAACAAAGGTAATAATAGCTTGTGTTTGTGAAAGGTGAGGGGTGATTTAACTTTTAGTGTGTGTGATGTTAGACATTAAAAAAGGGTCTCAGTGGGTGAAATACACAGATCAGCCATAACATTATGACCACTGACAGGTGAAGTGAATAACACTGATAATCAAGTTATCATGGCACCTGTCAGTGGGAGGGATATATTTTAGGCAGCAAGTGAACATTCTGTCCTCAAAGTTGATGTGTTAGAAGCAGGAAAAATGGGCAAGCGTAAGGATCTGAGTGACTTTGACAAGGGCCAAATTGTGATGGCTAGACGACTGGGTCAGAGCATCTCCAAAACTGCAGCCCTTGTGGGGTGTTCCCGGTCTGTAGTGGTCAGTACCTATCAAAAGTGGTCCAAGGAAGGAAAAGCAGTGAACTGGCGACAAGGTCATGGGCGGCCAAGGCTCAATTATGCACATGGGGAGCGAAGGCTGGCCCTTGTGGTCCGATCCAACAGACGAGATACTGTAGCTCAAATTTCAGGGAAAATGAATGCTGGTACTGATAGAAAGGTGTCTGAACACACAGTGCATCGCAGTTTGTTGCATATGAGGCTGCGTAGCCGCAGACCAGTCAGGGTGCCCATGCTGACCCCTGTCCACTGCCGAAAGCGCCTACAATGGGCACGTGAGCATCAGAACTGGACCATGGAACAATGGAAGAAGGTGGCCTGGTCTGATGAACCACGTTTTCTTTTACATCAAGTGGATGGTCGGGTGTGTGTGCATTGTTTACTTGGAGAACACACGGCACCAGGATGCACTATGGGAAGAAGGCAAGCCGGCGGAGGCAGTGTGATGCTTTGGGCAGTGTTCTACTGGGAAACTTTGGGTCCTGCCATTCATGTGGATGGGGGACCCAAAAGGGGGACCTGCACAATATTAGGCAGGTGGTCATAATGTTATGGTTGATTGGTGTATCTCTAACATGTGACAATTCATCACCTCATATGATCTGGTAGAAGTACTGCAACAAACACTGACCATGACAGGCATGGTTTGTTTGTGCAGTATGTGTGTGTGTGTGTGTGTGTGTGTGTGTGTGTGTGTGTGTGTGTGTGCGTGTGTGTGTGTGTGTGAATTGAGGAGACATGTAGTAAGGTATAGTTTCCACTCTATATCTGTACTCAGCAGGATTTTCAACAATCATTTTCATCTATTCTCCACCACCAGGTCATTTTGACCCTAACATTACGAATGTAACTCATTTTTTTAGAGGCCCTTGAAACTGTTAAATTTGGTCGCCTTTCGTTTTATATGTTCATAAACACAATATTGAGGATATCATGAAATTTCATGCAGATCAAAATAACCTAAATGGTATTTCAGACGAATCAAAGTCTTAAAATGGGGCATTTTGACCCTAACATAACTTAAGGGTTAAAAAGTACAGCATTTTGGTCAAAATATTCAACTTGCCTTGGTCACACATTGCCGGTGTCACCACTAGCTTGGTGCTTAGTAACTAATATCATACATCCTGGCTAGTATAAGGAGATATGCTATGTTTTCCTTCTAGATATTCAGTACATGTTTACACAGTAAAGTCAATGAAATGTTTTACAATTTTCACTAATGTTTTTACAGTCTACAGCCTCACCTACTCTACATAAAATTATCTGAATAATGATTAAAAACACGAATGTCAGCAAGTACCAGGCAAACAGTGAAGTAGCTGTGTCATTTAAAATGATGAATTTGTTGATGACTAGGCTAAAACTTATTATAGCCCTTTTGATACGTTTTCAATTTACTTTACATTACATAATATTTTATGTCAATCACTCAGACCCTAACACACACATACACATACACACACACACACATACACATACGGTTTTACTGTGGCTAAAGAGGGGCGGATTTCAACACTAGGTTTTCAGTCATATTGGATCCAAGCAGGTTTTTGTTTAATCACAGCAACAGTAAGGGAATTAGCAGTGTGTCCTGGTCATGGCATTTAGAATACAATGACCAAGTTGATCTGCCTAACATCTCTATGTATGCTGTGTAAAGACATCACATCATTTGACAATATAGCTAAAATAAGGGCAGAGCAGGCAATGTTAGTTTCTGGCTACACTATTAGAATGTATTGTGAGACAGTTTACTGATGAACTATTGATGAAGAGCTGCACTGGATATACAGTACATTAGCAGCTGCATCAAAATCTATCCTGTTAACAAGTTCAGTTCAGTATTTGTATTTTCTTGTTGCTGTCCAGTGGCGTCTCTGTTGGATGTGAAAGCTATGTTGACAGGGCCTAGAGGATAAGAGAGAGGAAGCTCTGAGTAAATTAAAAAAGAGAGAGCAAACAGAGAGCTGAGAAACCAGGAGAGACAGGGAGAGAGAGACAGAGAGAGAGAGAGAGAGAACAGAGAAAAAGGAGAGAGCTGAGCTGCTTCTCAGTCGGAAAGTGTCCCGGCCTCTTCAGCATTCCACAAGTTCACTTCCCTGGCGTGAATATTTTCTAATGGAAGAGCCAAGCAAGCCTGCAGGTTTCCCTTTAAAGGTTTATGTTCCTACAGACGGAAATTAGATGATTACAGAGATGGGGGAGTGAGAAAGAGAGAGAGGCAAGAGACAAGGACAGAGAGGAAGGGGAAAAAGAGAGAGCTGGAGGGACAGAAAGAAAGTGGAAGGGAGAGTGAAAAAGCAATACAGACAGCCACACAGCCTTGAAAAGCAAAAGGAAAACACTTTCTACTAAGGTGATTATTGCCCAAGCCTCTGCAGTAGCTGATTGCTAATCTGTGGGCGGCAGCAGCTTAGGTACTCACTAATAGCCCTGCTGACTGACGCCTCCTGCAAGCTGTGACCCAGCACTTTGGTGGGCCTAACACTCTGCCGACTATGACACTAATTATAATAATGATGTTATTTATGCACAGTATATGATTCTGATGTTACCTCTTGGCCACAGCTCTCTTATAAAAGAGAATTGTGTCTTAGTTATTAAGACTCATATGGTTAAATCATTTTGTGTCCTTCAAACATGAATTTATGGTACAGCGTGAACATAAATAAAAAATGTGTATAGAGACATTGCCGGAATAAGATTCTGATGCAATATGAGTTGGTTTGGAGTGGTTTGAAGCGTATTATAACATGCAAAGACACATATTCATAATGCATTGTAGAAATCCATTGCAGAGGCCGTGCTAACCTGGGAAACACATTTCTGATTAGGAATCCTCTACATGCACAGAAAGTGTGAAAATATGTCCGCAAGTAAAAATTGGTTAATTTCACTTGTAATTATTATTGTTTTTGATAATATTAAGAATGAGTAATGTCCAAAACCTGATATTCCAGTGTGTGGTTTTTCCAATCTTTAGTGAAATCTGGTAGCCTGAAACTTCAAGTTTATGAGTAGCTTTAGTTAGGGTTTATGGCTGTTGGTTGTAAAGGCGTGAGACTGGTTGTCATGTTTAATTAATGTGTGAGTATAAAAGTGCTGTGGAGGGAGCGACTAGTGTTTTGCTCACTGACTATGCAAAAGGTTGATGTGCTCCTAAAGGAGTATATCCACATGAAATGGTATTTGGATTATTTATTTAAACTTTATTTTGCCTGGCAAGTCAGTCAAAAAATATTATTTTTTCCAATACTGGCCTTGCATGAAGCAAAAGACCTCCTGAAGGCAATGGTTTTAAATTGGGATTACATTTAAAAAAAGGCAACATAGAAAAAAAGACATGTACAGCACAGTACCAACCAAAAAGACATTAAAACCAAGCACATACAGAGCCACCACTAAACTACAAAAAAAAAAATGCTGATTACACAGCATGACAACAGCATACACTGTAAAAACTGACCTGGCAGCAGACTAAAGGAAAACAATACATCAGGACACAAACATGTTTAAGACAATAGGTTAAGACAAGAACATCAGCTCTTTCTCACACCTCTCTAGACCTTTGCCATCAACTGCCATCTCCCTACATATCCACTGTTACTCAGACAAAAACCCTAGACAGAATACATGGAGTGGTTTGCTTACTGATTTACAGTATGTTAAGTCAGTTGAATGAATATAATTATAGCTTTTCATGTTACATTGTCATATTTCATTTAATATAAAGACTAATAACTTTAGCATTTTCATTTATGTAGGCCTACATTCTTGGAGGCTTCAGAAAATTAATCTCACTTATATTCTGTCCAGACTTACTCATATGTTTAATGTCATTTTACAACTTAACAACTATTTACAACTCTTCGTAGAATGGGGATTTGGTGGAATATATCAATATGAGATAAAAATCTAATGCAGGATAACAATTGGAGTGGAGGGAATCCATAATAAAAGCAAAAAACTATAATCATAATAGTTGGTGAATAATGTGCCTTTCAATTAGGAATTTTGGGTTCGTCTAACAAGCATCACATTTTATTAAGTGTCTTTATTTTCATATGTGTAATTCACCATCCGTATTGTTCAGATAGAAAGTATTGAAAGTCCTCATTAAATAAGTTTGTTCAGTTTAGGCAATGATGAGGGAGACAGAGTGAGTAAAAGAGAGCGGGAGAGATGATAATTGATTTCAAGCTTCACCATCAAAGCTTGAAACACTAACAGGAGAAAAAACTTGCTGCTATAGTTTAACAAGAAATAAAAAAAAGCTGAGATTTAGACTATGATTCGCTTTGACAGTCTTAATACTCACACAATAATATTAAAGTAGGTAAAGAGTTAATCCTCCATACTCGTGTTACATATATCTGAATATATTTCATCTGTTTGTGTACAAAGCAACAGTAAAAGGCTGTGGGCATCCCCTATCACTAGTTTAGCTCTATTCGGAAAACTAGTTCATATTCTTTTAACTTTGTCCATCCCAGGGTGTTTTCAACCTTTATTCTCAGGTCTCAACATGATCAACTGTACTATAAAGTGCATATCTTATGGTGAAATATATCTATGTCCATAGGTTTGGGTTTAACTTCTCTTTAAGATTATAAGCCTTTCCTGTGTGTCAATAGGTATGTAGACAATGACAGGCTATTACAACACATTATTGTTCTCTCAGCTTCCTCCCACCTGTTTTCATCCATAAAGTATAGTCAACCTGACCCAAATCCCTTCCTACTGTGCCTGTGGGTCATAACAGCCCTCAGCTCTCTGGAGGCTCTCTGTCACTCACACGAGGGCCTATTCATAGAATGCCTTGCCATGCAGCTCATTAGCGTTGCTGACGATTAGCCGTGCTATTCCTACGCCCACAAATCTATGCTTAAGGCTCTAGCAATGTATCTTCCTCCAACTGGCCCATAAATCCACCTCATCCTGTCTTGCAAGCTGGCTTGATTTCAATATGCTGTTAGCATCTCATATATTGGACTTACCTCAATAAAGATGGAAATAATATGAAAAATGTTTACATTTGTAGGCAGCTTTTCCTTCAAACTGCATTCCAACTCATCCCAAACCATCTAAATTGAGTTGAGGTCGGGTGATTTCAGAGGCCAGGCCATACGATGCAGCGCTCCATCACTCTCCTTCTTGGTGTAATATCCCTCACATAGCCTGGATGAATGTTTTGGCTTCTTGTCCTGTTGAACAACAAATTATAGTCCTACTAAGCGCAAATCAAATGGGATGGCATATCACAGAATGCTGTGGTAGCCATGCTGGTTGAGTGTGCCTTAAATTGTAAATAAATCACAGACGCTGTCAAGAGCAAAGCACCCCCACACCATCATACCTACCCCTCCAAAGTGGGAACCGCACAAGCGGAGATCATCCGTTCACCCACTCTGTGTCTCACAAAGACACAGCGGTTAGAAACAAAAATCTCAAATTTGGACGCATCAGACCAAAGGACTGATTTCTACAGATATAATGTCCATTTTTATTGTTTCTTGGCCCAAGCAAGTCTCTTCTTGTTATTGACGTCCTTCAGTGGTGGTTTCTTTGCAGCAACTCGACCATGATGGCATGATTCACATAGTCTCCTTTGAACAGTGGATGTCAAAATGTATCTTATTTGAACTCTGTGAAGCCTTTATTTGGTCTCCAATCTAAGGTGCCGTTAATTGGCGATTTCAGAGGCTGGTAACTCTAATGAACTTTTCCTCTACAGCAGAGGTAACTCTGGGTCTTCTTTTCCTGTGGTTATCCTCGTGAGCCAGTTTCATCATTTGATGGGGGTTTTTTTTCAGTGTTTGTTGGTTTTTAGCGCTTGGTGGTTTTTGCGACTGAACTTGAAGAAACATTCAAACTTTTTAAAATTGTCATCATTGACTGATCTTCATGTCATAAAGTAAAGATGGGTTGTCTTTTCTCTTGGTTTATTTGAGCTGTTCTCATCCCATCAAATAAAGGGTGGCTACTTTGAAGAACCTACAATATGAAATGTATTTGTATGTATCTATTTAACACTTTTGATTGCTACATGATTCCACATGTATTATGTCATATTTTATGTCTTCACTATTATTTTGGAAAATAATGAAACTGAAGAGTAGGTGTCTGCAAACATTAGACTGGTACTGTAAATAGAACCTCATTGGCTGATAGGATGATCAAGATGAACAATCATTGTTTTATTTCCATTAGATTAACTTTGTAACATCAACTAACAGGCCAAAAGTTCCATCCCACTAAACTGGCTTAATATCCAGGATAGAACAAAAACGCTCTAACACTGGTTTGAGAAATTTAACAACCACCACTCTGCACACTCATTGTTCAATCGCACCTTTCTCAGCCAATAGGGGCTTGATCCCCGCCTTCCAATTGACATAATCACGCTTCAGCCTTCAGCACCCTGATCTTCTGCTCCTCATGAAACTGAACAGAAGCTCTCATGATTTCAAAAGAACAAGCTTTTCTACCTTGGAAGATGCTGGCAGTTGTTGTTGGAAACAGTCACAATAAATCTGTGTTTGTTTCAGTTTGTACCATTTCTTTTGCCTACTGTTCTTCTGTCAAACAATGTATTCAGTATATTCCTGAATTGTTTTCATATAATGGGTGGGCTGAAGGCTACCTGGTGTGGTTTCACTTTGCTCAGCTAGAAGTAATGGGTTTTAGAGCTGGATGGTACAGAGGATGCAGGGCTGGTTTAAATGTATCCAGTTGATGAGAAGTTAGCCATCTACCAATCACCAATGGGGAAACCTGTGGTGGCACAGTGGCATCATTTTTGTCACTCATCTTCCATCTGCCTAGTTACTCTGGTTTTCACTGCGGGGGGAGGGGACTGCAAAGCTTATTTCCCTAACACAGGATATGCACAGGAAGCAAGAGCACCTCCCACGATCAAGATGGTGGCACCCCAAACTGGCCTTGTGGTAATGCTGTCCCACCATTTAAGCATTCACTCAAAAGTGTTGTGAAATATTCAGAGTAGACCAGGAGAACAGCAGCCTGACTTCATGTCAATACATTTCGCTCCTGGACCTCGAATTGGACTCAGCGTCAAAACGCGTGCACAGAGCTATCAAGTTTCACCTCGCCTTAACCTAGTTCTTTTGGTTGCTATACTGCATTTCCACACCTGCCTTCACCTGTTGACGTTGATGGCATCCAAGACATTATGGGTGTTATCCTGGACCCTGATCAAAGGGTTGACTGTGGCGAATGTTTGTGCTGTGGCATGCTGGGTATTACCTCACACATTTGTGAGGTTCTTTGGCCCCAATGTCATAAACATTTTTGTTAGTTTTGAAAATCGCTAATGTTAATAAACAACATAGCTGCTTTTCCATTCAATCCAAGTTATATTAACACTGAATTAAGATTGAATAAAAGTGAATTGTTTACTTGAACTGAAACTAATTAAAAACTCAAAAAAGTTTTTGAGTACCTGAAACTAAACAAAGTGTGTGTTTTTATAAAAATCACACAAAAAATACAAACTAATATGAAATCACAAGTTGTAAAAAAAAGCTCGTTCCCTAAACTTCAGTGCTCATCAATCATTGATTTTTTCATGCTTAACCAGTTCGCCTCCGTGTGTAGCGTGCAAATACACCAGGAGGTGTTGGCTTCCCAACAGAAAGCCGTAAGGACAAATATAAGGAAACAATATGATTTTCTAACAAGGTTGAAAATATGTTCTGATATTAGTAAGAAGATATTTGTCAGTGGATATCTTCAGACAAATAACAATAGAAATATATAGTCTTTTTTATTCTAAAGAAATATTGACTGTATATATTAGAAAAGGTATCTATACGCGTGTACGCTCAGGTAACTGCTGATAGTTCTTTTGTAGTAGTTGCTTGACAAATTGACACAGCTCCTTGTCTGAAACACTTTTTTACTCTGATAGATTGCCCAGCAGGCTTTGTGTTACACAACACACACACGCACACAAAAACACTCACACAAAATATTATGAGTTCGATGGCAATGTAATTACACTGTCCATTCCACTCCATCGTTTTATAATTTTACTACCAAGTACTCATCGTTATCTCTGTGTGACATTGTGATTTGGAATCATATTTCCTCAACATTTATATTATGTACAGATACCATTATATGTAATCTAATTAATGTGTGAATTGTGTGTTGGGTCTGTGAAGGGGGATTGTGTTTATCTTGTGATAGGGACCAAATGTACCATATTAAAATTGGATCTGACAGAGCTCAACGGTTGGCTGGTTTAGTGGTTCAGAGCCTCTAAAGCATATCCTGCCCTTTGCCTTGGCTTATTGACTCCTACTTTATCACCTACAGTATTTTACTCTGCAGACCATGGGATTTAAATAAAAGACAGTTCTTTTTAAGGAACCAAAGAAGTCACATGAAGTAAAAACGAACCTGCTGGTGTGTTGGTTAACTCTTAAGTGGTGTTCCTTTTTCTCACGACCAATGATGCACCTCTTCTTCACCCATTTGTTATTTGTGGTTTGTGCTTTTCAGCATGCTCTCTTACTAAGTACATGATTATCTATGACAACTTTTGTCCACACATCAAGGTTTTTGAAACAAACGGTGATACATTGTAGATCTGATTCACACTGTCTCTGCTTACGTACTGGTCTCATACTGTCAAGAAGGGCAAGGAGTGCCCCGGGACCAGATGGTGTAAAGGAGGGAATGTGAGGAAAGGGGAATAAAAATTAGATCCTTGATACCTTCTGCTATATTTCACGTCAGGGCATACTACAGGGCAGAAGACTCTCATTTAGAGGAAAATGTACATGTCCCTGGGTAGGGAATTTTAGAGTAGATCGTACCTCAAAGCCCTCACGTTGATCAGGCAATTCATTTGAAAATGGGTTTGTTTTAGTGTTGGTGGTGATATACACACAGTTACCAAAAAAGTTTGGTTCTGGTGAAGATGTTTTTGTCAATTAGTAATGTGGAGTTAAACCAACTACCAAGTAATCCAAAGTACCAAACCTTGAAACATTACAAAACTTCATGAACATAGATCACTGATTGGCAGGCTCAACCTCCTCAGGAGTGTGATATCACCCGCTGTGGTCTTATTCAAGTGTATACACAGCAGATCAGGCTTTAGTTGGCTCTTTACATTTCAAGACTACAGATCCAAAATGTTCTTCACATGTGCATAGATCTTATACATAGACTTTCTCCAGTCCTCAGATCCCGCAGTGATGATTGGACATCTTTGTTTGGTGTAGTCTATGACTCTAGACTAAGAGGATTCTATGAACTTCGACAAGTTGTACAAGCATGAGACAAACAGACTTCCTTCTGTAGAAGGACAGACAACATATCGTCTCATTTTCAACATAATTGCATACCGCGAGGAGGCACCATAAGTCAGCAATGTAAAACACCCAGTCATTGTCAAACACTGGTTACCAGCTACTAGCTGCCTTGAGTTAGATTTGGGATGTCAGTCAGGTGCATTCGGTGAAATCAAGTGATATAGCCCACTTGAATGAAAATTGGCAGATTGGCAGACAAGCAGTCAAATGTGTTTTTTTCAGCAACCTTCGCATCCACATAACAGCATAAATATTACATTACAAATGTAGTGAAATGTGAAGTTAAAACATAACTTATTTTGCCCATACGCAATATGTGCAGGCAGCACTTCTGCTACTAAATAACCCATGTTTAAACAGGCAGAAATTGTTACAGACTAGAAAAACATGCAGGGTTTCCATTGCTGCTCAGTAATTTGATGCTGAAGACGTATTCTATCTAACAGGTCCATGAGATTCTTTAATAGATGTAATCCTGTGTATCACAGAGAGAAAGAATACAGGAGATAAGTTTGTGTTTTAGTCTGGAATTCTAAACAATATACACTAACGTTCAAAAGTTTGGGGTCACTCAGAAATGTCCTTGTTTTTGAAAGAAAAGCTAGTTTTCTGTCCATTAAAATAACATCAACTTGATCAGAAAAACAGTGTAGACTGGAGAATTGATTGGAGCCAATTTCCTCCTCTTTTCTCCTACAACAGGACAATGACCCAAAGCACAGCTCCAAACTATGAAAGAACTATTCAGGGAAGAAGCAGTAAGCAGGTATTCTATCTATAATGGAGTGGTCAGCACAGTCACCGGATCTCAATCCTAATGAGCTGTTTTGGGAGCAGCTTGACCGTATGGTATATAAGAAGTGCCCATCAAACCAATCCAACTTGTGGGAGGAACTAGAACGCCAAAGGTCTGCAGGCTGTAATTGCTGCAAATGGAGGATTCTTTGATGAAAGCAAAGTTTGAAGGACAATTATTATTCCAATTAAAAAACATTATTTTAAAACTTGTCAATTACTATTTTTCCTAGTCATTTTGCCATATTTCCTATTCAAACTCCTTTCATGTATGTTTTCATGGAAAACAAGGACATTTCTAAGTGACCCCAAACTTTTGAACGGTAGTGAATATAACATTCCTATTTAATTGGCATCATGCTAATTCAGGTGGATAACATTTTATGAACCAGTCTTTGAACACTACAACACTGAATATTATACCATACACACAGCAGAGGTGAAAAATACATATACATTTTGTGTGTTTAATATTCCTGGATGGTTTAGTTAAAAAAGCATTTGCAAAATAGCATAAAATCATTGTTAGTGAGATGTGTATGTGTGTGTTCAAGGACCTACATATGGGTCCTCACGTGATTGTTTATAAAATTCTGTAGCCAGGAATATCTAAATGCCAAACAGATTCTGATATGTCTCCCTCTTAAAATATTGGACGTATTTTAGGGTAAGCTATTGCCTCAGCTTTTTAGTCGGCATATATTGAATTACATTTCTCAATATGATCCAACCTTGTGCTTTAAAAATAGATGTTGTCAGCAATGTTCTGCATTCCTTGGAGTCGAATCTGAATATAATATCTCACAAGCAGCACACGACTGCATGGGAGTGGAAGGTTAAAGCCTTCACTGCTCCTTTCCATGTGTTTGTGTGTGTGTGTGTGTGTGTGTGTGTGTGTGTGTGTGTGTGTTCTTTTGCTTTTGCTTTTTCGGTTGAGCCCTGCAGCATTGAATGTACAAACTATATAATCAGGTTTTCATTTCCATTCCAGGGTTCATACAGACTAGCAGATGTTACCCAAAAAGCAGTGTCAGTATATGACACTTGCCTACTGAAAAACAGACAACGTTGGAAATGAGAGGGAGCCAAATAAGGCGAGCGTGAGAGTGATTCTACATTACTGTGAAAGATAGAACACAAAGGAAATTTAACCAAAATGGAAAAAGTGAAAGAGGAGACTCAGTGAAGGGCAGAGAGAGAAAAGAGAGGGAGTGATAGGGGAGAGAGATGCAATAAGTCTCTCCAGAAAGAGAGAGAGATCCAGCCACACGGCTGGGTGTTGACATGTCAGTGTGACTCCTGCTCCATGTCAACCCTGCCTTCTCAATCACTATACAGGGCTGGTGATTAATTCAGGGTCTCATGGCTGAAGCTTTGGCTTAAGCCTGCATGAAAAAAATATATAATTTTCATAGCACTCAAGATAAGTATAGAACAGCATGCTTGTTGTGTTACCAACATGTGACCAAAAACAAACAATATAATTCACTGAAGGGTTTGCCTCAAGTAGGGTTATGGAACCAATGTTACTGTTAAACACATGGGTATGATATAAATGTCTATCTATACTATCTAGGGATTAGTACATTAGGCTTCATCTTTAACATAAAGCGCCACTGGAAAATCTATGTAGTAGCTTATATTTGCCCATACCAGAGGTGTCAAACTGGTTCCATGGATGGCCGAGTGTCTACAGGTTTTCACTCTCACCTTGAACTTGATTGATTAATCAGGTCACTAATTGGTTAGTTTCTACCCTCACCTAGTTGGGTCTGAATTGGGAACCAATTTATAAGAAAAACAAAAAACCACTCGGCCCTCCGTGGAACCAGTTTGACACCCCTGGCCTATACAGTTCCTTCTTATATTGTCACATCAATGTGTTTCTTCATTGGTCTGGTACAATTGTCTGGTACAACATATTCTGTGGGGCCCTGATCATGAACGGCTCAGTGGACACTGCCTTGCAGCTGCATCATTGCCAGACCAGGGTTCGAATCCTGCTCGATGATTAGCCTAGGGCTCCCACGGAGTACAAGTTTGGTTAGTTACTGAATGTTTGCCTTGCCTCGTCACTCTGTAGCAGCTCCTTCTGGCGACTTGTGAACTCAATCAAGGTAGAAAATTGGTTCCTTCCAGTGCATAAGGATTCCGGCAGAGACTTCTTGATTGAGTTGCTGCTAAGTAGCAGGTCCTTAATCACAAATTGGATGTAACATAATTGGGAAGAAAAACAGTGTGAAACTTTTTCTTTTTAAATATTCTATTGGAAAAATACTCTTGTCAAATTTTGTTCTTACTCCTTGTAGGGCATATATGTGAGGTGAATTTATTGCAGCATGGTAGGCTAGTGCTTAACCTCAATTGTTCATAGGTTGTTGTTGAAAATACACCATGAATGTGTTCTTAGTCATACATAACTTTCCTTTGTCTTGTTTGTGAAGTACAATCAAGTCCATAATTTCTGTGAAAACTAAAATCTATAAATTGTTTTTAATTGCAAATACAAAATAAAATACTTGATTTCATAATTTCCCCTTTAGTAAAGATTTAGTAGAGACACCTTTGGACCAATTACAGCCATGAGTGTGTTTTTAGAAGTCTCTACCAGGTTAGGAGGTTGTCTTGCTGAAAGATGATTTTCACACAAGTGTAGACTCTAAGCAAATTTTGGAATATGACCTAGAGCCCTTTGTGTCCCCACAGATCTCTGTGCATTTTGACATTATCACTGGGGAAACGTTCCTCTATGTCCCTTAGAAGGTCGCCCAACTCCCTTAGCCTTTGATTGTCTCTATTTGAGATCTTTGGGAAGTCCTCCACTATCTTCAGATATGCATGTTCTATAACCTCAGGTGCTCTGCAGGACTCCTCCAGTCTCTGCCACACCATGTGGAGACCAGCAGTTGCATAGTGTATGTACTCTTGGCATGCTCAGCTGACTGTGGACCAAGCCACTTAGTAAGCAGATCGAGCTCTTCTCTAGCAGTTAAGGTTCAGGTTAAGGTCTCTCATAACACTGAGGAAGGATGCCTTCCAGGCCCAGTAAAACTTCAGTAAGCTATAGAGCTTACCATCTCACGTCATATCAGCTAACTGGCTAAGAATGACTTGCCTGATGGATCATATGTGGCGGCTCTGGACAATGAAGACTGATGGGGAGAGAGAGAATGAAATTGATCTCTGCTGAATTGTCTCACTTTTTGTGATCCATCTCTCCTAATGGAAGTTTCTATCATAGGGTTCTTTACTTGACCTGGCTGAAGGTTGACTCTATCTGTGCTCCGGGTTCACCGACATGGTCGGAAGTATGACTTGTTGACACCATCGTCCCAGTCTTCAACCCATCTGTACTGAACATCCCCTGTATAGATCCTGGTGGCATCATCAGCATATGCTGGTGTACGAATTGATAGGTTCAGGTAAATTTGCATTATTTAGTGGGTGTTGACTATAGTTGACTTCCGAATACTGTTTCACGTACTCTGTGGTGCGTTCCGCTTAACGGTGCCATCTTGGAGTCAAGTGGTCGATCTTCTATTTCACCACTCCATTTCCCAAACCTCAGCTTCAGCTAAGGCTGCAGTGGCAGCTCTAAGTGATTTCAAGACTCTGTTCCTTGCCATTACCTTCTTTAAGAGACTGCATGATGAGAAACGGGCTTACAGTTGGTTGATGCATTGAATGGCAGAAGACATTAATGCAGATTATTCCGTTCCTTTACAGCTAATAACTTTTTACTATTCTGCCCTTACTAATTTATGACAGATGACTAGCTTGGCAGATAGCTAACAGTCCACTCCAAGGATATCCAAGAGACCAGTAATGTGTTCAAGATGTTTACTGTGAAGTGATTGGATTACATGGAGTACAAGAGCTTGCATAGTCTGCCACAAGGAAACTTAGCTAGTAGAGAACTTAGCCTATGGCAAATTCTAAGGTTCAAAATGTCTAACTCAAAAAAGCGAACAGAAATAAATAACCCACCAATAGGTTTTGTTGCTACACAATACATAGTAAACAGCACAACTAGTCCCGTTCTTGTCTGGATACTAAGTTTAAATAATGTGCTTTACTGTGCTCAGGGGGATATTCACTGCCTTTGAAATGATCTTATATCCTGCCCCTGATTGGTGCTTTTGAAGAACCTTACACCATAGCATTGAATGTTCCTTCATCTTCATGATGTAGTTATTGTTGTTTTGAATTGTACAAACCAACGCTGGGACCTCCCAGAGAAAGGACAACTGCACTCAGAAACCCTCAGATGAAACTGGATGCCCAAACATAAAAACCACCAGAGGGACACTTCAGGATTTCTGTTGAAGAGGAAAATTGTTCAATGTAGTTCACACTTATTAATAGGCAAGAAGATTGATAATTGGGGATTTCATATTTTTGATTACTTTAAATTTTAGTACAGCGTTACTGTAAGGACTGTCTGAAATTATTTGATTTGTTCTTCCTCTAGCTTTCTCTTAACCTTTTGACGTGTACGATCACACCACTGTGATCAGGCTAGAGTGGTTCCTGAAGCATATGATCACACCCATGTGATTACAACGTATCATTGGAACACACCATATTACAACGTTCAGGTACAAGTGACGCAACAACCACTGGTCAGACCGTGCTTTTATTTACTTACATTTAGCTCAAACAGCGTTTATAACTTTCATCTTTGTAATTGCTTGAAGAGCTACACTATGAAATTAACGCATTAGCAAGTGTTCAAATCGGAACAAGAAGGGTTACTTACATACCAACTCACAGCCAACAGTCATATTTTGGTTATATTTTGCTAAAATAAACTTAATATGTCTGCCACAAAAACAAATTATATTAGCAACTATAACAACTTACCAAATATTGGGAGAGTTAACGACCAGTCAAAATCATTATGTCAAAACTTTTTAGAAATTACATTACCAGAAAGTAGCTAACGTTTATGGGTGCTGCCATGTTTGTTTATCAACCAAAGATAAAGATGATGAGATAAGTAACTCTGAGACCGGATGGTAATTTACATTTGCTCGTCTTCCGGACAGATTTGTGAATCTTTGGTCATATATACCTTATGACTCCCAAAATCCAGTGCAACGTACAGTTGTGCTCAAAAGTTTGCTTACCCTTGGAGAATTGGTAATGTATGTACCATTTGTAAAGAAAACATGAGTGAGCAGGCAAAACACATTTCTTTTGGGATATTTCTTATGGGATTCACATTCAACTGTACGTCAAAACAGAATGGCACAATCATAAAACAAAACTTGGCAACAAAGAAAAAAATGAACTGACCACTGTACAAAAGTCTGCACACCCTTAGTTCTTAATACTGTGTATTGCCCCCTTTAGCATCAATGACAGCATGCAGTCTTTTGTAATAGTTGTCTATGAGGCCCCGAATTCTTGCAGGTGGTATAACTGCCCATTCGTCTTGGCAAAATGTCTAGAGGTCATGCAAAGTCTTTGGTCGTCTTGCATGAGCCGCACATTTGAGATCTCCCCAGAGTGGCTCGACGATATTAAGGTCAGGAGACTGTGATGGCCACTCCAGAACCTTCACCTTTTTCTGCTGTAACCACTGGAGGGTCAACTTGGCCTTGTGCTTAGGGTCACTGTCGTGCTGGAAAGTCCATGAGCGTCCCATGCCCAGCTTTTGTGCCGAAGAATGCAAATTGTCTGCCAGTATTTTCTGATAACATGCTGCATTCATCTTCCCATCAATTTTCACAATATTCCCCGTGCCTTTAGAGCTCACACACCACCAAAACATCAGTGAGCCACCACCATGCTAAACAGTGGGGATGGTATTCTGTTCACTATAGTCCTTGTTGATCCCTCTCCAAACATAGCACTTTTGGTTGTGACCATAAAGCTCTATTTTGGTCTCATCACTCCAAATTACAGTGTGCCAGAAGCTGTGAGGCATGTCAAGGTGTTGTCGGGCATATTATAACCGGGCTTTTTAGTGGCATTGGCGCAGTAAAGTCTTCTTTCTGGCAACTCGACTAAGTATCGTTGTATTGTGCTCCTTGAAACAACCACACCGTATTTTTCCAGAGCAGCCTGTATTTCTCCTGAGGTTACCTGTGGGATTTTCTTTGTATCCCAAACAATTCTTCTGGCAGTTTTGGCTGAAATCTTTCTTGGTCTACATATTTTCAAAATCAATGCCAGAATTTCACAATTTCTGCCAGGGTATGCAAACTTATGAGCACAACTGTAAATAAACATGGCTTCGCATATAGACAGTAATTAGCTTAAAACACTCAAAGTATTCTTCAAAAACTGATCATATTTGTCCATTACTAAATATGCAAGAATAGGAATTCAGTATTTGTCATAAACTTACCTGTATAAATTGTTCTTATTAATGGAGTTTTATAATCATTCATGGATTATGAAACATCTCTTGGAAGAACACATCTATGTAATTGAATTTCCCCAGTGGCCCATTTTTCAGAAAAATGTGAGGGAATTCACAACTGGTGATGGTAAAACATACGGAGCAAAGGCTACAGTATAGCCCTCATTGTCTTCAGCTTGATAGAAACACTCCATAGACCATTTACAGGTAGAATGTGTATGATTGTTAAGCATGTGCATATAAAGCATGAACTCTCTGTCTAGAATAGCTATGTATATATTAGTGAGTCACAACTTCATGGCCTCAGGTTGTCCACTTGTCACACAGACCGACCCACAGTGCCTGGCTTTCCTCTCCAAATTTAGGCCTGGGTTAACACTCCACTTCTCCCCCTTTCTCCACTTCCTACTATAGCTCACACACAAGGTGTTTTGGGCTTGAGTTAGCTTAGCCCCCCCCCCCCCCTTCTAAGGCTAACTCTTTTGGCAACAGCTCGCAGCTCACGTCACGGCTGCTGATTTCAACTCTCCAGCTGTTGAACATATGTACGTCACACACAGAGACACATTACACTCTCTCTCAAACAGAGGGTGTTGAAAGGAACAGCAGGAAGCTTTCATGTCACCTCATCAAAGGGTAATGACAGACAAAACAAAGGGGGCAAGAAACACGAGGAACACACTCAGACAGTGTTCACACACAAACACAGTGACCGTGTTTTCGTCTGTTGGGAAATTATTTTTATGCCAATATTTTAAGGTATGCTTAAAGACAACAAACTTGTTGAAAATATGCTTGTTGATGATAAAAAGCACAGCATATCATTATTTGTCATTGGAAAGGAGTGTCAAGCTCATTGCTGTTCACTTTCAAGACCCTGTGAAAGTCTTCATGATATTACCGTGCAATCATAAAATAACACAGAAACTAAAACTGACGCTTTAAGAACCGACAACAAATGAGGTGTGATCTGTGTGAGGGGGTGTAGGGCAGACGTGGGCACAGGGAAATGGAGACCCAATGAGATCTGATCAAACAAAACACAGGGGATCAAACACACCGCTGTGGCCACACGCTGAGGGGTACCTGGGACAGAGTAGGAGGGAAGGAAGAAGGCAGAGTGTGGGGAATAGGGGAGAAGGGAGGAGGGGATGGAGAGAAGAGAGCAGAGTGTGGGGGATAGGGGAGAAAGAGGAGGGGATGAAAGAAGAGACACAAAAAAGAGAGGTGGAGAACAGGGTAGATAAAGAGGGCAGAGGAGCCAGACATAGAGGTGTGAGAAAGGGGAATGTGATAGGAGAGGGACAGGGGACCTCAAAGGCCACCACCCAGCCAGAGGGGAGGAAAGTTGATGTTGGCTGGGACATGCCCCAGAGTAATAAGTCAAAGGAAATAGGTGAAAAGGAGAGTGAAAACACGCAAAGATACGCTTGTAAGCATGTAGTTACGAAAGCACCCACAGCCGCTCCATAAGACACAAGCGCAGTTAGCGTACCATACTAAGATACACAGACAGAGCGTAAATATTTGACTTGAATCCACAAATCATCTTACAGTCCAAAGCTCCAGAAACCTTTTTCTTAAAGCTAAGGATACGGATAATACCACTAATTACACTATCCCTAATTGTAACTTTGACCTTAAACCTAACCCCTAAGCCTGGGAATTGAATTTGTCCTCGTGTGGAACAGGAAATGGTCCTAATGAGGAAATGTTTTCTTATTGTCCTCTCCCTTGTGAGGATTTACTCTCCTTGTGTGGTCCTCATTTGACTGGTAAACCAAAACCCGGATGCTGCTACACAATGCATTGGGCAAAATGATCTTTTGCAATGTCTTCTTTTTAGTTACTCTGCCATGAAGCCAGACAAAGAAAATCTGCCTCACAGTAGCTAGAATGTCAGAACATGTAAAAGCAGAGAAAAGGTGCAACCATTTACAACATGGGCAACATACACTATTATGTTTAACACATACACACACAGCACCTGATTGTTGACTCTCACATCTCATCATACCTCCACCACCTTCACACCCCTTTTCACACACCCTCATGTTTCCTACAGTCACACATTCTCTATTCACCCCATCAACACTTAGTTCATGCTTCACATTTTATTCACTAAGTAAAACTTACTATTAAGTAGCTTACAGATTTTGTCAAAAATGTGTCTACTCACTCACTAACTCACCTATTCTCTCACCAACTTTCCTATTCACTCCCTAACTCACTTATTGATTTAGTCTCTCTTGCTCGTGTTAGGACCCAACCCCCCTAAGTCTTGTCCTCTGCATTCCTCTCCTATCCTCTTCTTTAGGGAACATGAGTCATACAACTGGGAGATAGCGAATAAAACACCAAAGGTGTGAGCTAAAAGAAAGAAAGAGATGGGGATAGAGGATAGTGAGTTTCCTCTTGCTTGGCAAACATACCGAAAGTGGGCCACTGAACAACAACCCTAATGCAGGAGTACAGCTAGTTAGATAGGATAGTACATGAAACCTTGCGCGCTTTAAACCCAGCCTTAATATAGAAGGACCGGCCCCACTCTACAGCACCCACATCGACGTGACCTCCCTCTACCCCCACTCACTTACAGAGAACATGACGTTACACTGAATATTGCCATCCTGTCAAGCCTTCAGTGCTTAAGGCACACTCTATAAATAACTCATGCAGGGTACCCAGGCACAGCCACGCCCACCAGCGTTGTTTATATGCTTTCACAGCTCATCATTGGTTAATATAGAGCCTCCGATAAGTGTTTTTCTTCCCCACCTCTCATTGGTCAATGCAGAGCTATCAATAATGTCCAAGCGTCCCGCCCAGCGTGCGCACATTGTGCCTCCTGACACCGCTGTACTGTGCCGGGCCAAGAAAGTGCTTACTGCTGTCGTGATTGTGAAATACTGCATGCTTCCAAGGGCACACACTCCTTATTCAGGGGCTTTAGATCACATCTCAGAAGTATGGTACACACAAGAAGGTGCACAAACACAATGACTTAAACACGTGTGTGTTTGTATGTGTGTGTCTCACATTTGTCCCCTCTGCAGAATAGGGAGCAGGGTGATTTTTATTGTTCCTCCCTGTATACAGAAACGATGAGAAAGTCAGTAGGCCAGAAGGAAAAGACAGACGGCGATTGGACGGTGGACATATCGGGCAGTGAAAGAGAAGGGCTAGAGCAGAACAAGGACACCAGAGCCTTAGGTCAACCCACCTTCTGCCTGAGACCAAGAGTGAGAAAAACACAGACAGAGAGACGGAGAGTGAGAGAGCAGCTGGTGCGGTTATGTAACACGGAGGCTGAATCTAGCTCCATGTTCTGGGAGCCAGGGTAGGACAGCCTGGGCTAGTCTGCCTCTCGACTGCTTTAACCTACACAGCCTCCCACAGCGCACCAGCCTAACTACCCAACTCCACAGCTTCTCTCACTACCTGCCCACATGCAATTCTCCATCCCCTTCCCCCCGCTGTGTCTGTGTGTGGGAGACCATCCGTGACATCCACCTGTGGAGCCATCACCCAGCAGTCTGCCCTCCAGGCTGGAGAGGGAGGAGAAGCTCCTAGACAGATCTTCATAAACACCTGATTAATACATGTCAGGAATGCCTGAGGTGTTCTGTGTACCACAGGAGCAACAATCCCTGCCTTCGTGAACTGGGTTCAAATGACGCAGACCAAGCAAATGTGGTTTTTTTTTTAAATCTAGAATAACCTAAACCGTCTGACGGGATAAGGCTGAACGAATGGCTCTACAGGCTTCATAACCTGCTAAGAATCCCCTCTCTAGCCTGTGTGATGTCAGACTCCTGAGGATGTCAGCGAGTGTGCACGCGCGTGTGTTTGCGTGTGTGTGTGTGTGTGTGTGTGTGTATGCTTGCAAGCAAGCAAGCATGTGCCCGTGTGTGCACAGCCCCCGCATGGCTTAAAAGAGGAGGTGGGTAAAGGGGGAGTGGGAGGAGGGGAGAAATGACATCACAATGGAATTTCAGGGAAGTAGTTTTGCAAGGTTTTTGGACCTGGGTTGTGTGCAGCTAAGTTGTACCCCCTACTGGTAGACAATGGGACACTTCAGTTTTTTTTACAGCTCAGCGGTTGGGACACTGCTGCAAAATTATTAAACACTCATTATCTATCTAAACCGATTTTCAAACAAGTTGTTGTCTTTGAGATAAATGTGAGAATACACATTGTGTTATTACTCTAATATTAGCAGTGGCTCCCAACCTTTTTTGGTTATGTAGCACCAACTGAATTTTGCTCTGCCCAGATTGACCCTGAAGTACCCCCTCATGTTAATTTTACCAGTAGGCCATATGGTCTCACGAGTCTCCTGAAGTCCCCGTGTGGAGAGGCCAGGTACCCCAGGGGTCCAAGTACCTCTGGTCCGGAACCAAAGTCTTTTGGTAAACATCTAGTATTTCTCTGATGATATGCTGCCCTCTAGCTATCGTCACATGAACGCATGACAACTACATGTAGATACTGTATGTTAAGGCAGTCCACCAATCAACTGAATCAATAAACAAATCTATGAGTTACCCATGAAATTGAGTTTAATACATTGTTAAAAATAAGGCTATGATGCTGTTTTAGAATACATTTACCAGAAGAAACCACAGTTATGGCCAAACGGCTTTATGGGCCCCAGAGAAAGGCCTGGAAAACTCCTTGAGACCATTCTCTGGGGTACGGGACGCGAACACACACACACACACACACACACACACACACACACACACACACACACACACACACACACACACACACACACACACACACACACACAC
>JACXGI010005278.1:22486-48326 GCA_016801175.1 Esox masquinongy | reverse complement strand
GAGGCCTACAGCAACATTAAAGGAACTGCAGGAATTTCTGGCAAGTACTGGCTGTGTGCTACATGTGACAACAATCTCCCGTATTCTTCATATGAATGGGCTATGGGGTAGGGTGGCAAGACGGAAGACTTTTCTTACAAAGAAAAACATCCAAGCCCGGCTGAAGTTTGCAAAAACAAACATCAAGTCTCCCAAAAGCGCATGGGAAAATGTTATGGTCTGATGAAACCAAGGTTGAACTTTATGGCCATAATTCCAAAAGGTATGTTTGGCACAAAAACAACACTGCACATCACCCAAATAACACCATACCCACAGTGAAGCATGGTGGTGGCAGCATCATGCTTTGGGGCTGTTTTTCTTCAGCTAGAACCGGGGCCTTAGTCAGGGTGGAAGGAATTATGAACAGTTCCAAATATCAGGCAATTTTGGCACAAAACCTTCAGGCCTCCATTAGAAAGCTGAAGATGAAGAGGAAGTTCATCTTTCAGCATGACAACGACCCAAAGCACACATCCAAATCCACAAAAGCATGGCTTCACCAGAAGAAGATTAACGTTTTGGAATGGCCCAGCCAGAGCCCAGACCTGAATCCAATTGAACATCTGTGAGGTGATCTGAAGAGGGCTGTGCACAGGAGATGTCCTCGCAATCTGACAGATTTGAAGCGCTTTTGCAAAGAAGAGTGGGCAAATATTGCCACGTCAAGATGTGCCATCCTAATAGACTCCTACCCAAAAAGACTGATTGCTGTAATAAAATCAAAAGGTGCTTCAATAAAGTAGTAGTTTAAGTATTTGTGCAACCAATAACCTGGTTGCACAATAACTTATGCAACCAGGTTATTGTGAGTTTTTGATTTTGATTTTTCCCCCTCAAATATTTCTGTTTGTTTTTCAATTGAATTGTTCATGTTATAGGTCACATTAAAGGTGGAAAAAGTTCTGACATGATTTATCTTTGTCTCATTATTTTACATCACAAGAACCTGGCATTTTAACAGGGGTGTCTAGACTTTTTATATCCACTGTAGCGTTAGTGCAGTGACTGGAATTGCACTAACACTAGATAGCAACTTTAGACAAATTGCCACAAGTTTGTATGACTAAGGGAAATTCATAAAATCCTGAACTATACTTTTCAAGGGAAAAACATAGACCCTCAAAGTGTTCTTGAATGCAGGAAATTAGGCCTGGTTGGTATGACGTGCTTTGTTTAAACATATTTTTCTTCACCCAATGTCAATATACAGTGAATTGTGTAGTTTATGTTTGAATTTCCGAGCACAGGACACCAGTTTGGTTTCAGTTATATACAGTAGATAACATTGTCTTGAGTGCTTATTTTGTAAATTTTGAGGTACCGGATTACAGGGTGGAGGCGGACCTTGTTGTGTCCACGTCTTTGGAAGGAACGAGGTGCCAGATGGAACATGCTAAAACAGCCGCTGCGTTGCTGAAATAACTGAGAATAGGCCTCATGCACGTGCTGTCAGATAAATATCTGACAAGTAAATAAGTCGAACAGATAAATATAATGAACACTGCCTTAACAGTTCCATAACTGTCATCACTGCCAAAACTGGTCTAGGCCCAAATTATAAAATTATGGGACTTACACTGACAAGCAAACACATCTCTTATTATAAATCAAGCATTGCACCCAATACATAGATATGCCTAATTACAACATAACATCAAAATTATTATCATCATCAACAGTACCACCAACACAAATACATAGAATACGGAACATTTTTCTTATATTTTCTTATGTTACTGTTCAAAAACACCATAGAACAGAACAGCCATCTGGAGCTCTCCTCCTTTTTCCTACTCGGTTCTTTGCTCCTTGGGTCTGGGGCAGTTCTATGACCTTTTGCAATCCGTGATCTGACATATGGAATTGGATTGAACAGTGTCAATGGTGGTCCAATAAGGCATAGAAAAAGAAGCGGTGAGATAGTGGAGGTGCTGAGAGATGCTCGGTTTGCAGTGCATCAAGTTCATCTGGGAAAATCCACTCCCGCTTTCTGTGCTGGACACTGGTATGGTGTTGACTGCAGCCAAGAGTTCTTTTTGTTCATGTGGAACTACTGCACTCTTGGTCTCACTGTATTCCCTTAAGGCCCGAATAGGACTCCTTGCACTATCAATGCAAAACTGCTGGATGAGTGGCTGGGGCCAGTATTGACCGTAAAGCAATTTTAAATCATCAGTGAGCGTGCTGTAACTTGTCCGGTCTTGTCCCACACATGACAGAATTCGGATTTCTAGGTTTCTCGTCAGACTCCCGAAGAACTTTCTCTGGTCCATGATCCTTAGGTCGTCCAGCATGCACTGGAACACACTGAAAAATGTTCTCTTGAATTGCCCTCTGGGTCACTACCTGGACTACTAGGACTACCTGGTCGCTCACAAATGCTTTGAACTTATGCCTGGCAACTTAATGGCGCTGTGCACATATGACTGGGCAGTCTCGCTTTTGAAGCTCAAGTGACAGCTCAGCCAGTTCCTTAAGAGCTTAATACATAATGCCCTGATTTTGTACAAAGCCGTTGGAAGATAGACACCAAGCAAGTCCCCTGTAGCTCTCGCAGGTACTGCTATCGTATGAACCATGTTCTTCTAAAATGTTTGGCAATTTTTCCCCAAAGCTTAGATGGTTCTGAAACTAGAAGCTAACCATCTATTCTCCAGGATTCTGTCAATTATGCAAAGCTGGATGTCTAAACTGTCAGCCCATTCTTTCAGTTCTGCCCTGGTATTATTTGATGTGATATGTAACAAATACAGTTTATCCTGGAGAATCTTGAAATGGTTTATTGACCCCACCTTTTTCATTACATCGTTGACAGCAAGTTCAAGATGATGCACAGGGCAATGCCACAAAGATGCTGGAATATATCATCTTCAGTCTGAATGCTGCCCCACTCTTTCGCCCGAGCATAGCAGATGCACCAACACATGACAAGCCATAAAGTTTAATGTTCTAGAGCACGTAAAAGTGGATGGACAATTCCTTCAGCACTTATATTGTCTAGTTCAATAAAACTATTCTCAGGCGATTCCATATCTGGCAGCTGAAGCCTTAGATAATCAGTGCCGTCTTCTTACTCAGACTAGTGGCTTCATCAACAATACCGCCAATAAGTTTGGATGCACACTCAACAACACTCAAATAATTTCCTTTTCATTTCTGATGATTACGTGCTGTTGAACATGCCACATTGGAGTGGAGAATTCTTCCCATGACCGTTTTGCACCTGGCAATCTATTTCCTTCTCGAAGCCATAAGCTGGCCTATGTACATTTTGCTTCTTTATAAGCTGTGCAGAAAACCTGTGCTGTTGTCTTGACTTGATCAGACTGGTTGTTGATAATTGCCTGTATAATAGGATCCTGTTTTCCTTTATCCACAACATCTGCAGCTGTTATGTGTGTCTTGGGCTTTGCATGTTTAAACACTTTCTTCCCCAGAGCCCATTGTTTTTGTGGGATATCTGGTGCTGATGAGGTGACTGAACATGAAACCCATTCTTTAGTAGCAGTCTTGCTGGACCCAGTGACCCCGCCTTTTTACAAACAGCCCAGGTGTGACTGATCAACGACTGGCCAAGGATAGTAGCCTTTCTTATTTTTACCTCTGCTGCTCTCCAGATATTCCCAGATTCATCCCTGTCATCCTCATGTACATCCCCAGTATCACTGGTTGAATCATGTTTTCCCAAATCAGTCGAGAAGCCCGCGTCCAGTCCCTGCTGCTTGGCCCTGCTTTGCTAGCATTACCGCCAGTTACAAGACCACGATCTTCTGAAATCTCTTCTGAATCCACATTGACTCTGGTTTGTTTAGGTGCTGACTGATCCGCTGGCATTAGCTACCTAGAATTATTCCACCACAGCTGGTTTACACATGTCGCCTGAGGTCTCAGATCCAGGTCTGGCACAAATTATGTACTGATTGTCTCAACTGAGCACATCACTCATAGACGTTTGCATCAAAAAACAATGTTCACCTTCACTTCACCCATTCGCCCATTGTTAATAGAACTTTTCGGACAAACATACCCTAACGGTTCTGCTGCAGATAGACAAAGAGAGACTATGTGGTGTGGAGGATGGATGAGACATTCGGGGTTATTTTCAAATATTTAGAATTTGAAAATGAATGCCACATGCCCCACTGGAGTCCATTTTGGACTGGGCCACAGACAATAGGCCTAGCATACACCTGCGTTTTCAGAATGTTTAAAAAAGGTTTTCCCAACACTCAGTGTATTAGTTCTGGGATGGGTGCAATTCAGACCGGTGTCTCCTTAACGATGAAAAACAAACATGATATGCGCGACTAAAGAAAATCCTAGTCAACCAACAGCCTTCCATCCAAACAGTTGTCCAGTCGACTAAATGGAGTACATCCTAATTCTTTCCCTTTTGTTTTTGTACTCTGCAGTTGGCTTCAGAATTCAGTTTTAAGATGAAAAATATACTGGCTCACAATGATGCTAGAAATATTTTCTATGTCTACAGATTTTTTGTAATTTAAAATGTTTTACATGGGTTGAGGCTGTGTAGTCATGTAATCTCTGCCTCTGTTGCACATATTCTGCTGTAGTATGGGTTCAAATTCAGCCTATTGCTCTTCCAGCAAAGACTGACCTCTCTCTTCCCCACTGCCTATATCGAATATTAAGCAATAAAAAGCAATACAAAATGTATATATCTTAATAAAAAAAAAAAATTCAGTCAGACCTGTATGACATCTTTCAATACATATTTCTTATATGTTGTAGTCCACATTTCTCTTATCATCTTTGAGCTATAACTGGATTCCAAGTTTCCTGGATAGGGGGAAGTAGGCCAACGCTGTCAATGCCTTGGTTTAATAATAAAGACCTGGAGTTCTCCTCAGCTTGCCTGCTGGTGTTGAACATAATGGTGTTTTAATTGCCCCAGCCATTACCAACACCGGGTTAGGGGCCTAATGGTTGTAGTCATTACTACTGTATTGGATCTTCTGAAGCCTCTGAACGCTAAGTGTTTTTAAATGGGCTTTCTATGAGCTCTTCATGACAAACCAGTGAAATTTGACCATTAGGCACCACATTACAATTGGAATATTGCGATTTGGATTTGAGCTTTTTTTTATTCACTAAGACTGGCAATTGAAATATTATGTTAAGCTGGGCTGGAGACAGAAATTGTTTTAAGTAATTTTCTTGTGGCATGAAAATGTTTTCAAAGCATCAAAGTTATTGCATGTCGGTTTGTACAAGTTCTGATAATACAACAGCGCTTCATTATTGGGAGTCAGCTTTTGGATTCTTTTCTTTGTGTTGTGAATAGATGTCTTGCTCCTGGTGTTTACAGTGCCTATGTTTTTGTTCTTTATAAGGATAAAAAATGGATACTCAATCATGAAGATGTCATTCTTGGCGAGCTTTTAGGCAAAGTGAGTTGTTTTACATATCCTATTTATTTTTAAACCATATCTATAGGACAGAGGGGTTTTTTTGGATAGTTTTGACAGTAATTTTCAATATTGTCAGTTAAGGCTTGAATAACTTTTCTTTTCTCTCAGGGCAACTTTGGTGAGGTATTCAAAGGAACGTTGCGAGACAAAACTCCTGTGGCAGTAAAAACATGTAAAGAGGATCTTCCACAGGAGCTAAAGATCAAGTTCCTTTCAGAAGCTAGGTGAGACCTGCTGCATATGTTTAGCGCATGAAAGTGTCCGCCATCAATTTCAGTTCCCTTTAAGTACAGAGAAGATTGACTCCTTTCTGACATTATGGCACTTAACGACCTGGTGTTTGATATTTTAAATACTTGTAAACTCCTCATACTGATGATTTTGTTTCTACAGGATCCTTAAGCAATATGACCACGAAAACATTGTGAAGTTGATAGGCGTTTGCACACAACGACAGCCTATTTACATTGTAATGGAGCTAGTGCCAGGTAAGTCCAGGAACATGCAGTACTGTAGGACTGACATCACTTTCTGAGACATAACTTAGTTGTAGCTTTTCTGGTGCTAGTTCCAAATGCAATTTCCATTGAAGACTGCACACGTCTCCAAAATGTTGCAAATAAAACTGAAAATTGTCTACCCTTATCGAAGGAGGAGACTTTTTGTCGTTCCTACGGAAGAAAAAGGACGACCTGAAGACCAAGCAGCTGGTGAAGTTTGCTTGTGACGCTGCTGCAGGGATGGCTTACCTCGAGCACAAAAACTGCATCCACAGGTGAGGTTCTTCTCCTGTTCTCACCAACATCAATGTTGATATCGACTGGATGTTCATTACCATGCATCTAGTATTCCAACAAGTAGCCCAACCTCTTGAGTGTTATAGAATGACAAAGGCTTTGAACATGATGTCAGTTAAACGTTCATATTTTTACGTTTACATTTTAGCCGTTTGACTCCTATATATGAAAACACAAAACCTCTGACATAAAACTCCAACCATGTGCCCTAGCACCAAGCCAATTAAATGTTTAGGCTAACTGAATTTAGGAATGAAATGTCTTCCCACCTCTAATGCCAGGAGGGCCTTTAAAGTAAGATATGTGAAAGGAAAACATGTCTGTTTCTGCTTAACGCGGCCCTGAGCTGTCTATATCTCTCTATCCGGGCCAATTTGAGATTGTGTTTTCAGGTGAAAACTAGTTCCCATCGAACCAGGTAGTGGGAGGGAGGGAGAGGGAAAGAGACTGCAATCAGTCTTGCATTTCTCTCAGCACAGCGGGGCTATCAAATTATCTCTGGTGCATTGCTCTTACTTATCTCACTAGGGCCCGGACTAGTCTTGCAGAGTGACAGCCTAATTTGGCCCAATGCTGCGGCTCGGTGCGGGCAGTCAGCAGAAATGCCAGCCTTTTCGAAAAGGGGCCAAAGACAAACGGGATGGATGCGGGGCTCGATTTGTACACGTTGCGCACACACCCGTATACGCTTACACGCTGTGTCGCCGATGCACAGACACACATTGCACAAGGTCATCCCTGCCACCTGCAGCATGGCCATGACAATCAATTGGCTGACTTTCCTCCGCGGAGTGGAACTGTCGCAGTCATCCGATTCTAGACTGCACGGCGGTCTTTACGGTGGTAGTTGAGTTCCCCATCTGTTACAACTCCTCTATGCGTTTGCCTACTTTATAAGTCACTTATTTGATGGCATATTGTTAATATCAAATGTCTGTGATAGTTCTTCCTGTCAGCCAATATGGCCAGGATCTGTTGTTATAAGCGGTCTCTCTCAACCACCAAGGCCATTCAATTTACTTTATAAAGATTAAGCTTGTGCGTGTGCGTGCGTGCGTGCGCGCGCGCGCGTGTGTGCATGTGATTAATAGTTCCCACATGGTCAGCTAGATTGTGCCAGTAGAGATCATCCTGTCCAGTCACACCAGGGAGTTGTGGCGTAGTCGTGCTTACTACCCATTCAGTCCACATATTATCTCTCCCACTTATGAAAAGGAGCTTATTCACTTGTGTATTATGTGGGTATTATGGTCAATTCCCCCCTCAATCAATCTAATAGACAAACCCCTGGTGAAGGTGCCCGGCCAATGTTTTAGAACCCAACACAGCTCCTGTCTTTGTCACACTCATCCCTGTACCATTTAAACTGGTACTTCCTGTGCTGCACATGTCCTGAGGAAGGCGTAAGTGGTGCATTAAAGAGATATTATCATCCCTCCCTCCATCTCCCGCAGGGATCTGGCAGCCAGAAACTGTCTGGTGGGAGAGAGCAACCTACTGAAGATCAGCGACTTTGGGATGTCAAGACAAGAGGACGATGGTATCTACTCGTCGTCGGGCCTCAAACAGATTCCCATCAAGTGGACTGCTCCGGAAGCTTTGAATTATGGTAAAACGGCAGCCCTTTCTTTTTCATCAGTTTCTTTCACAAAGCCTACAAATGCTGTATATTAATTTGTTTAAGAACTACACTGGCCCAAATCCATAAAGGCTAAAAGGAACTGGGAAAATAACTCCTTATGACATTTTCATAATAATGAATTGAGCCAAACTGAATGCAAAAAATAAGCAAAAGGAATAATGAGTTATATTTTGGGCTCAAACATAAGGAGTCTTATACTTTCATTTAAACACAATCATTTCTTCAACACTTTAAGTAGTTTTTTTCTTCTGCCTCCCCTGGAGTGGATGTCAGCACTGAGCCCTCATTCTCAATGTCTGACAAGTTTGGCGCACACTTTTTGAGGGATCTTGGACCCCTCCTCCATGCACCACATTTCAAGATCCTTGATAGTTTTAGGTTTGTGCTTGTGGACTGCCACCTTTAATTCATAAAAGGGGCAGTCCACTGTAAAACATTCGCCTTTGTAAAACATTGATTTTGTGGTCCCTCAACCATTTCTGCGTTGATTTTGATGTATGTTTGGGGTCATTTTCTTCTGGAAAGGTCCATCCACGGCCAAGTCTCAGTTCCCCTGGCAGTCAACCAGGTTTTGGGCTAAATTGTCCAGGTACTTAGTGGAAGTCATTATGCCATCAATCTAAACGAGCCACTGGACCAATAGTATCAAAACAGCCCCAAAGCATCAATAATCATCTAACCCCATATTTTACTGTGGGTATTAGGTACTTTTCTCATATGCAGTCCCCTTTGGTGGCTTCAACATGCCGATGGTGTGCATGGCCAAAAAGTCCTATTCAGTACACAATTCGATTTTTAGTTCAGATATGCTTGGCGAAGTTCAGGCACTGAAATTTTTGGGTTGAAAAAGTGAAAAATCAACACAATGTTCTAAATAAAAATACAAATAGAAAAAGTATTCCCTTCTGAAGAGCTTGTTGACATAAACATGTTGTCTATCAGTTGACTGTGAGACTTGATAAGCCAAAAAAATCCACTAGACTGTACAGTTCTGAAACGGCAATCCTTGGATTCTTCTTTGCCTCACTTACCACCTTCCCCACCAACAGTATGCACATGTATGCAAATGTCCTCTTCTTGGCAAATTTGCAACTTTTCCTGACTTCTAAAACCTATTATTGCTCTGACTGTTATTTTTAGAGGTATTTTAAACTGTTGATTTTAAATGCTTTTCTTGGTTTTTACATGCGTGACCTCATGTATACCCCAGAGAAACAAAAACACATGGTCGGCATTAATACAGTTCCTGGAGACTGAGACCAACTAGAAAGCATAGATGTCATAACAGATGCCAGTTTGTTTGGATTCATTTTAAATGTTCTTTAGGGGTGCCAATACTTTTGTAAACTATGTTTTGCAGGAAAAAAATATTGTGTTTGAGAAATGATTGTGTTGTAATGAAAGTACACGACAATGAAAGTATACTACTTATGTTTAAACCCAAAATATGACTAATTTTTTTTGCATTCACTTCTGCTCAGTGTCCTTAAGGGTGCCAATGCTCCTTGAGGTGATAGTTCATTAATGGATTTTTTTTATTTTACCCTATGTAAAGCAGTCACAAATTATGCACGACCGTTCAGAAGTTTGGGGTCACTTAGAAATGTTCTTGTTTTTTGAAAGAAAAGCTATTTTTTGTCCATTAAAATAACATCAAATTGATCCGAAATACTGTGTAGACATTGTTAATGTTGTAAATGGCTACTGTAATAGGAAACGGCTGATTTTCAATGGAATATCTGCATAGGCGTACAGAGGCCCATTATCAGCAACCATCAGTCTTGTGTTCCTATGGCACATTGTGTTTGCTAATCAAAGTTGATCATTTTAAAAGGCTAACTGATCATTAGAAAACCCTTTTGCAGTTATGTTAGCACAGCTGAAAACTGTTGTGCTGATTATAGAAGCAATAAAACTGGCCTTCTTTAGAATAGTTCAGTATCTTCAGCATCAGTGTTTGTGAGTTTGATTACAGGATCAAAATGGCCAGAAACAAATAACTTTCTTCTGAAACTCATCAGTCTATTCTTGTTCTGAGAAATGAAGGCTAGTCCATGCGAGAAATTGCCAAGAAACTGAAGATCTCGTCCAACATTGTGTACCAGTCCCTTCACAGAACCGCGCAAACTGGCTCTAACCAGAATAGAAAGATGAGTGGGAGGTCCTGGTGCACAACTGAGCAAGAAGACAAATACATCAGTGTCTAGTTTGAAAAATGGATGCATCACAGGTCCTCAACTGGCAGCTTCATTAAATACTACCCACAAAACACCAGTCTCAACATCAACAGTGAAGAGGCGACTGCGGGATGCTGGCCTTCTAGGCAGAGCTGCAAAGAAAAAGCCATATCTCAGACTGGCCAATAAAAAGAAAAGATTAAGATTGGAAAAAGAACACAGACACTGGAGAGAGGAAGAACTCTAGAAGGCCAGCTTCCCAGTCCTCTTCACTGTTGACACTGAGACTGGTGTTTTGTGGCTGAATTTGGTGGTACAGTGGCTCTCAAAATGATTCAACCCCTTGGACTTTTTCACATTAAATAGAGTTACAACATTAAATAAAAATGGATGTAATCAGTAGTTTTTCCCTTTGATTAACAAAAAAAAGTGAAAAATCAACACAATGTTCTAAATAAAAATACAAATAGAAAAAGTATTCACCCCCTTTCTTATGACACATCTGAATGAGCTGTGGTCAGGGGTGAAAATCTGATATCAACTTTGGAGGGGACAATTACATGAAATTTTCTCAAGAGCAATTCTTGAGGGGGACACCAAAAGTAGTGCTGTAATACACTACTTTTTCAGTTTGTGCCATCGGTTTGCCCGCTACTGTAGCTCTGCAAATTCAGCTATTGTATGTGTATGGAGTTACTTTTGTTTCAATCAGAACAAACAAAAGTATTAGTATTGCAAACAAAATAATATTGAAAGCAAAACATTAACTAAAAAGTATTGAGATCAAAAATATATATATTGCAAATAAAATCTTTTGAAATGTGAAAACAAATTAATTAAAAATTAATGCAAATAATTCTTTGAGAGGAAATATTTTTTCTTGATAATGCGATTGCGACAAAACAATTGTCTTTGCAGCAGTTTTTTTCTCTTTGGTTACGTAACCCTGGATTTTGCTCTCGATTTCTTTTTTTGCGGTTGTGAGTTTTTGACACAGATTTCACGGTGGGCGGGTTTAAGAGAGGAAATGCATCTCCATTGGTCAACCAGACTGGGCAACATCAACAGCTCCAGTTTGTTTACACTGTAGGCTTGTTACATTAATAAGTAGACAATGCTATTGTGTACTGAACTTAATTTGGGTTTCTGCAAGTAAAAAATATACACACAAATGTGCTTTCTGATACAAATTGCTAGTTGTTTATTTGTTACTCTATGCATACTATGAAGTTGCTTTATCAAATTCCATATATAAGACGTGTCGATTGTATTCACTGAACAATCATCTCATGCACCTATGTTAGATATCTAAGCTGGCTAGAAAGCTGATACATACAAATGTCATAATTAGGTAGTTAGCTGTGGAACAGAAATAACCCAAAATCATAATGTAAACATAGCTATGCAGTATGGCCAGTATGTGTTAATTTAAGTTATACAATTTTAAGAGGCACAGCAGACAACCATCACCAAGTAAGTCTGTGGTAAAACAGCTTACAAAAAATGGGCATATACTGAGTCTTGAAATAACAGTGCTTTATTAGTTGATTGATTTGTCATGTCATGGCAACCAATCTGCACAACTAACCATTACACTATCTTCAAATGTTACACTCAAACTCATTATTTATGTTACATTCTCACACACACAAGGTTATTCCTACAGTATACCTGGAGATCTATGATTGAGACTTTCCTACAGGTAACACAGTTCTTGTGTTCAAGAAAAAGGCTACAAAGTGTTTAAATTTGGCTTCCTCCATAATAATTTCCAACACTTATGTATTTAACCAGGAAAGGCTCATTGAGATTAAAAATCTGTTTTTAAAGAGCATCCTTGCCAAGATAGGCAGCAGCAAGTTTAAGTGTTAAGAATAACAAATAGACAACATAAAACATATAAGCAGTCATGATTAAAAAAACATTACATTGGAAGAACCTTAAGAGTAGAAAAAATCTGTATAGTAATTACATTTGCAGCAAACCTTATTGAACTTGTTACTAGGGGATTGTAACAAAAGGGACTGTCCATTTGACACAGTTCAATGATAACAGATCCTTCTGCCCACCCCTTCCTCATCAATACAGTTAGAAATATACTATACATAATAATATTAGAAACAAAGTTCCTCCTGCTACTGAGTTTTTCCATAGCCATGGAGCCAAAGCCACATGTGATAAAAGAACAAATTATTTTAAAAGGGTACAATGGAAGTGGAAACCTACAATAGAGGGTCAGTGTAAAACTAATACTGTTTCTCTGTTCAAATGAACAGTATGCCACAATTTGTAGTCATTTTGAGTAGTTGAATGCCTTGTCACAACACAGGAACAGATGTCCATTTGCTGTCCATCAAAACTAGTCCACAATTTGACAGGGTGATGAATCAGGACACAACTCATAATCCTAAACCAAAGTATGCATTCATACAATCCCTCCCTGAAGATAGTAATACAGACCATTTGAAAAAGGGGGCTTAGGGCAACACATTTGTTTTTGCCATTTTGTTGCAAATCTAGCCCTCACTTCTTCACGTATGAGAGCATCTTCACCTGACTGATGGAAGGCAGCTTGTCCAGCAGCATCTCATACAGGGAGGTATCTGTTGGAGAATTTGTTGGGGTTGCCTGCACATAGCAATGGCGTTATTTAGCTGTCCCACTCACATCTGATAGTTTTCTGAGAGTTTGAATACCAAATAGATGCACAATGTCTGGTATGGAGCAAATAATAAAATAAAGAAGTGATGTTTTTCCCCTCCCAAAATAACTAGTTATTTCAGTCCATACTGTAGGTCACCAACCCCCTTAAAGAAACTTGTGTCATTGGGGAAGGATATTAATAAATATAAATGTAATAGATGTTAACTCTACCATGCTGCTTGTGTATCACTTTTGACTTTAACTACTGGGCTAGACATAGAGGTGGTCGTCTCCAAGGTGTGTTCCTGCACCCTCCTAATGTATAAAAAGATATGTGTTTAAGCAGTGACAGGAGGGACTTCCTTGCATTCATTTTGCAATATAATAAGAACTGTACAAGTACAGTTTGTTTTGGAAAAAGGGTGAAGAATTGAGACACAGCTAACACATTAATATTATGCTGCCTATGATAAACTAGACACAATCTACAATGATTCTGGCACCTCCACTTCCAACCTATCAAAGTAATTGTAGGCTTAACTAATAGGGAATATCTAGGCTACTTGTATCATCTTTATAGATAAACTCAGTGAGGATGAGACACATTTGGTATGTGAACATTACTTCCACTGCTGTCTGTCACCACTCCTCCACTCCAGCTACCTGTTTAGGTCATCTGGACCTCCTAAACAGACAGACAATAGAACCCTAAATAGCTAGTTATTTAACTGTTACAACTGTTACAAGGCACAAAACAATTTGCCATTGCTTTTTTCCTGGTGTCCTCCTTGTTATAAAGGTAGCTAGCTTAGCTAGCCAGTGCCATTGGGCTGGTTGACTAGCTACTAACTATTGAACCTTTTTTTATCCGAAATGAAAAAATGCTCACATATAAACAATTATCAGGCAAATATATCCGGGCTAGGTTGTTTAGTCAACGTACTGTTGCGCTTATTTCACGTGCGTCCACTCAAACATAATTCCATGCACGTCAGCTTGTCTACCTATTAATGTAGCAAACCTACAACGTAAACGGACTGGAGCTGTTGATGTTGCCCAGTCTGGTTGACCAATGGAGATGCATTTCCTCTCTCAAACCCGCCCACCGTGAAATTTGTGTCAAAAACTCGCAACCGCAAAAAAAGAAAACGAGAGCAAAATCCAGGGTAATGTAACCAAAGATAGAAAAAAAACTGCAGCAAAAAACAAAAACAAAAAAGAAAAAAATATTCCCTCTCAAAGAATTATAATTCATTAATTTTCAATCAATTTGTTTTCGCATTTCAAAATATTTAATTTGCAATATATATATATTTGATCTCAATACTTTTTAGTTGATGTTTTGCTTTCAATATTAATTATTTTGTTTGTAATACTAATACTTTTGTTTGTTCTTCTTGAAACAAAAGTAACTCTATATGTGAACCCTACCAACACAAAACGAATTTACTGGATTAACCTCATGTTAGCTACGTGCATTGAGCGCCTTTCAGACGGTAGACACGAACACTGTTACCTTGCCAGCTAAGGAACACTATACATTGCATTGTAAACTTCTCTCATTGACTCGAATTCAAACAGCTGCAAAAGCTGGTTGATGTTAATGTAGCTTGCAAGCAAATGTCAGCTAACCGCTAGCTAACAAACTGTGACCTGTAATTCAATGTAGTGAAAATGAAGGCTGGTGACGGTTAGATATGGGTTTTATTGTATTGAGTGGTAAAGAAATGTCTAACATATTCGTTGTTTGAACTACTTACTGAAATCCGACCGAGTGAGATTCCCACCCATGCACTGTACCTGTTCGATGTGTCACTGCAGAGGGCTGGAGGGCGGGGGGGGGGGCAATTTTTTGAAACTTAAAAACGCACTATTAAGTGTCTATAATCATCAAAAGTGCGTTCACTGCGTCTTACCAATATTATTGAAATGAGTTATGTTTACAGCAATATATTGGGGGGGGATCATAGTTTTCCCCAGGGTGAGGGGGTCGTGTCCCCCGTCCCCCGTCCCCCAGGGATTTCCGCCTATGGCTGTGGTGCAGCCAAGTGTCTTCAAAACTCGTAATTAGTTGAAGGAAGTCAACCTCTGTGCAGTTATGGTATTTTTCAAGTTAAATACACCTGTTTCTGGGAGGTCCCACAGTTCCGAACAAAACCTACATAATGAAGACAAAGGAATATTGAAAGCACATCTGGAATAAGGTTCTTAAAAAGCACTAATCAGGGGTAGGATAATAGAACATTTCCAAGACATTGAATATCCCCCAGAGCACAATAAATTCCATTATGAAGAAATGGAGAGAATAATGGCACAACTGTGAATCTGTCTAGAACAGGCTGTCCTCAAAAACTGAGTATACAGGCGAGAAGGACACTTGTAAGTGAGGCCACCAAGAGGCCTATGGCAACTCTAAAGTAGTTACGGTCTACCCCGGCTGAGCTGGGAGACACTGTGCATACCGCCACAATAGCCCAGGTGCTTCAAAAAAGTTGCCTTCAAGGGAGAGTGGCAAAAGGAAAGATATTGTTGGGAAAAAACACATCAAATCTTGGTTAGTTTGACAGAAGGCATGTGGGAGACCAAGTAGAAGAAGATTCTATGATCGGATGAGACCAAAATAGAGATTTTTGGCCTTAAAACTGAGCACTATGTTTGGTGCAAGCCTTACATCGTGCATCATCCTGAGAACACCGTCCATGAAGCATGGTAGCAGCAACAAGCATCAGAGCCTGTGAAGATGGATGGCAAAATGGATGCAGTCAAGTACAGAGAAATCCTGAAAGAAGGTCTTCAAGAGACCTGGGACCTGGGAGAATATTTATCTTTCAGCAGGACAATGACCCCAATAGTAAAGCTAAAGGCACATTGATGTAGCTTTAAAATAAAAAGTTCATTATTGTGGAGTGGCCCTGTCAAAGCCTGGATTTCAGTCCAATTGAGAATATGGGGAAATAGTTAAAAATTACTGTTCACCAAAGGTCCCCATCCAAAATGAGAAAGCTAGAGCAATTTTGCAAAGGAAAATTGGCAAAAATTATTGTAATTGTGCAAAGCTGGTCGGGACCAAATTGCTGCCAAAAGGGCCTCTACCAAATATTGACTAAAGGGGATGAATACATATTCAGTCAATTGTTTTCTGTTTTGTATTTGTAATGACTTTTAAAGATTTTATTTTTCATTTTGACGTAATGGGCTTTTTTGTGTTTGCTACAACTCTTAACTAAATATATTCTGATTTGATGTTGTAAGACAACATGTGGAAACGGCCAAGGGGTGTGAATACTTTTGTGAGCTACTGTAGATTGCCAGTGATCTGTAATTGTCTCGATTTGTAGATAGTTTATTGGACTGTGGAATGATGTACTTCAAATTGCTTGGAAATGGTTTAGTAAGCCCTCCCAGACTTATGGGCATCAAGGTCTTGGCATGATGTGTTACCACACCCCCATATGGTTAAGACCAAACCAGACCAAGTTTCTAATCTTTATGGAAGGCTGGACGCTTCTACCCTGTAATGATTTTCTTATAATTTCTACCTACTTTAGTGCATCTCATTTTATGTAATGGTAAAGGTCAGTGTACAATTTCTTTCCACATCAGGAAATTGCATGTCTGTTTATTTTAATTGTGTAAATGGTTTCAATGGTTTTTGTGTATGATTTTTTTTTTTAAATTGGGATGCATTTATCAGTTAATGTGGTTGGAATTATTTGCAGTTCAAACTAAGGGGGTGTTAAATGATTGTCAACTAAACAAGTATTACTGAATGCACCTGCAAACAAGCAAAGGAAACAGGCAAGCCTAGTTCTGTCGACCCGCCATTAGAAGGGATGAATGTTGCTGCCCAATCTGGATTCGATTCGCGGTTTACAATGTGACACTGTCTTTAACCACCACGCTCTTTAATCAGCGGGTGTTAGTGTACATGATACGTGTATAGAGATGTGGTGTCTGTTTACTTGCATTGTCAAACTAATTAGTCGAAACTCCACGGTTCCCTATATTAGTTGACGTCCAAACCAACAGGTATAACAGGATCGCTACACTATATTAAACACGTTGAATTAGAAAGAGATTACTGTAGATGGCTAGCTAATAGCTATACAGTACCTATAAAACAATGACTATAATCACTCCATGGGTGGTTTGTGTCGTTAGAAAACAAATAGACAGTTGCATAGCTAACCACTACGCCATTTGAACTACGCTATGTAAATCGCAATATGTTCGTCGCCGGTGCAGTTCGTCCATCGCAATATAACGCAAAGTTCTAGTCTATCTTGAACAAAGCCACTCACTCAGGCTGGCGTTGATAGTTTACTCCTCCCTCCCCACCGGAGCCCCTCAAGTCCTTGGTACCAAATGTATAGTGGAAACAGGAAACTGTAGAGCCAACATTAGCATAAATCACCATTGTAGCCATGGTACCGGGGTAAAGCACCAGTGGAAATACGGCATAAGAGACATTAGCTCTTCTTGGCCGGCACTGGTGACGCGGTCCGGGAAAAACCAGAGAACCTGGAAAATGGAAACGAAAATGCAGGAATCATGACTAGCTCTTTTGGTGGCTTTTCATTCGCCATGTTTTTGCTGGACCACGTAAGCGGAGCCGGCCTAGAAGAGCGAATGTTTCTTACTGACTGAGGGAAGAACTGGCTACTTAAATAGCGTAGTGGTTAGAGACGCGGGCTACGGAGTAATAGGGTTTCAGTTTGACTCCCGTCACAGTCAAAACACATTATGCCCCAGGATCTGTTCAGGACAGACGAAAGCTTCGCTAGCTACAACCTTCAGCAGCTACGTAATGGGAAGCCTAAAATAAAACAGTTCTGGTGGATATTAGGATTTGTTCAGGATAGACAAACACTTTGCTGACTACATGATTCTCTCTTCTTTTCACTTGACGAAAAGTCTGTTATCGTCACCTATATTGATACAGTAGTTATTCCATCAATGTCATTCACGAATGGCTAATAAGCTGTTAAAACGACCAGTGGCATAGATGCTATTTGTGGTGGAGGTAAACTTAATAAGAAACGTTACTCGGTTTAACATAATGGTGTCTAACGAAATATTCAAACTTAGCGTGATGTTAATGCATGAGGTTAAAAACATATCCTTTTACGTAGGCGACCTGGGTTCGAATCTCGGGAGGGCAACAACGATCAACACTTTATTGCGGGCCGGCAGAACTAGGCTAGCATGGTTTCTTGTTTTCTTACCCCTTTCAGGCAAAATAAAAAAAAAAAATCTGACCAAAACATTGATGAGACTAAATAAGATTTTGGTCTGTGTATGAAAGAGAAATTACCAGCAAAATTATTTAGGAGTGTATTATTATAGCTGTGGGTAGCGTCATTAAATCATTTGTCTGGATGACACAGCTTTAGCATTCCAGAGTCTCCGATTGCTGAGACGGTGTTGTCTTCTCGTTATTCCAGGGAGATATAGCTCAGAGAGTGACGTGTGGAGCTATGGCATTCTCCTGTGGGAGACGTTCAGTCTGGGAGTGTGTCCTTACCCTGGCATGACCAACCAGCAGGCCAGAGAGCAGGTGGAGAAAGGTAAGGTGACATCCCTGTTGTGTCAACCACATCTTACCACAAAACCTTTATCAGACCAGTGGCTGGATTGTTTTATCTCTTGACATTATAATTAATAGATTATACCTTAAGGATTTGTCTGTTTCAGGGGATTTGCTAACGACATCCAACATATGGTAATTTATCATGGAGTATTTCTGATTGATAACACCCATTTAAGAGTAAATTAACAATGTAAGGATTCAGAGCTCAAAAGGCTGCACCAACGTAAATGTGATGAATTGCGCTTTGAGCAAGTCACCTGTGGGTTTTCTTACTTTGCACTTTGCCTTAGAGCCAATTACTGGAAAAACGGCAGTACTAGCAGCTGTGAGGAGAACTGCATTTGTTGGTCATTTGTTCTCCAATCTCATACCCGATTGTCCTGCCCCAATCCATCCTTGGAAATTCACTTTCTGGCTGTGTGTTTGTGTACAAATACGCTTCCCCCTCCCCCGATCCTAGGCTACAGAATGTCCTGTCCACAAAAGTGCCCGGAGGAGGTATACAAAGTCATGCAGAAGTGCTGGGAGTACAAGCCAGAAAACCGGCCAAAGTTTGCCGACCTTCAGAAAGAACTGGCCGCCGTCAAGAAAAAATAAAGCCCAGGTAGGAGAAGGGGAACCAGATATACCATCCATGGGATCACCGCCGTACCAGCCGTGAGGAAACCCCGCAGAACGTAATGGCCTTGATGCTACTTGGGATTGTACGTACGTTGTATACTTTGTCGCAAAATCACTGTGTTATTTGGAACTGTTTTGAGCCATTATCAAGAAGAGAGGTTTCTGCTTAGCGTAGATCATTGTTAAAAGAATGACAGTATTTTTTTAAACTAGTGTTCTTTTTATCTTGCTTTCTCCCACTTCTCGCTAAACCTCTACGAAACGTCAGGTATTCTGAAACAAAACCGTGCAGACATGGTGAGATCTGGTATACAATACATTAAGCTGGTCGAGCTCCATCGCCCACATGAGTTGTGGTGTTTTGCTAAGGACGCAATAGAGGTAAATGGAACACAAAACATGGGGGATAGAAAATAAAGGCCTCAATTGGTGCACATTCAACAAATCTGACCTCAACTTGGATATTAATTCTAATCTAGTCGGGTTCATGTATGCTAACAGGACCACGATGGAAAATTACTCTAGTCTGATTTTGATGTATCTGGCTGCTTTCACTGCGTAGCGTTTTGAAGTGGTTCGTTTCAGGTTTAGAAGTAGTGACTGCTGGTCACTAAACTGCTGAACGTTAACTCCCATTAAGCTGGTAGAATCTAGCATATATAAATTGGTGGTAGTCTGTTGTTTCTAACTGGAATGCGGTTAATCGTGGAAAACGACATGGACATGCATTAGGCTTGATATCTAATTTGTCTCTCAAGATAGTTTTACATGTATATAAACAATAGCTTCCATTTAGGCTTTTAATGGGAGTTAATGAAGGAGTGATTCTCCAAAGCAGTTGATGGCATTTCCATTGTTTTGGTCAAGTTGCACGTACCTTTTCACAGCATAGCCAAAATAAAATGTCTATGGTATTTAGTCCTCGGAGTTTGGTCGGTTTAGCTAACACGGTTCATGAGAACTTGAAAGTAACGATGTTTCTGGTGCTGTGTAACCTTACAACCTTCAAAATGGGTAAATGCACTCCCAAGCTAATTATGTCTTCTGAGACAGACTGTTTGAGAATCGTTTTTCTCTCTTTACCAGCAGTTCCTACTGAAGGATGTTACAATATATATTTAATGCTAACGTTTCCTTCAAGCTTGATTATTTGACATTTAGCTAGAAGTATTTTTTCTTCTTTTTGCGACAATATGACAGTATGATTTGAGATCGGCCACTAATTTCTGTCCAAAGATTTCTTCTAGTATTCTCTTCACTCACACCAGTCAATCTTATAAGACCCTTTAAGTTGAACAAAAAAGGTTAAGTGCAATTTGTTATACCATTTTCCTAATGATTTAGGCTTTATACCAAGGGGATTCCACTGTGGCCCGCAAAGTCAGTCTCATTCTTCCTTCATTGCAGCCCTCTGTTAATGGACTTATTTAGACCTGGGACACCAGGTCGGTGCAAATAATGAGAATGTAGAACAGAAAACCAGCAGGCTCCAGCCATCACAGGGTAAGAGTTGAATACCCCTGCATTATAATTTATGGCCATAATTACAAATTGATTTTCAAGCCCTTGGTTTTGTTTTTACACTCTAAGAAAGTGAGTTTATTTGAATTATGTTGTTAATTATGTTTTACTTTGAACTATTTAAAATATTTTATTAATTTTGTTTTTCCAGATTGCTGCCTCTTTCCATATTTTGTCTCTGTCAAAAGCTGAATAACTTTATATAATTTGAAAATAAGAATGTACCATAATTGTAGTGTTTGACATAAAATGTGAATATAGCATTTTTTGCCCCCCCCCCCCCAAAATTTAAAAAAAGTCTGCTGATACCTATCTTTGACAGTTTTAAGGAACTCCAGTTTTTATGTATACATAATGTTGTGGTATTTTTTGCTTCAAACTAACCATTTTGGTGAACAATGCTATTATGTATTCTTGATTGACATACCCAGTAATCAATAGTGTTTTTATGAATAAAAACTTTGGTCCAGGGGTTTTAACAAGAATTAAAATCTGGGTTCTAACTGTAGCAAACAGTTCCTGACCAGGAAATGTTACTGGCCTTTATATAGTGTATTAGCTATTACAGCCAATTCTGTATCCTGTCATTTATCTGTCTTAGAACGGCATGTTTTTCTATATAGCCAAGCTCCTTTTTTGCCTTTTGTGCTGATAGCCAAGGCGTCTCTTCACAAGCGTTTTTCTGTGAATTAACACATTGCATACTTCTATCAGTTTTTCTCCTATAAAGTGATGTATTTCTTGTCTTTCAAACCTTACAATCAAACATTCCTCATCCTCTATTTTGTAAATACTTGTAGATGCTATAACCTTTTTTACGTTAGTGTTTTCCAATACTAATTTTATAAAATGCGAAAGTATGTAATGCAAAAGTATGTCACTTTTTATCTGTGTATCTCGGTTGGAAGTGTTTCTTCCAATGATGTATTCAATAGCAAACTTTGTCTGTTTTGTGTCTGTATCTGCATGAGTTTGTACATTTTCAGTATATGTATAAAAGATTTTTGGAAAGGTCTTTCACTCCTATCCTGTGTGTACAATTTCTCCTGCTCACCTTTCCTGTATCCAATTATCAAACTGCCATGGACTCATTTGTTCTGTTTTCAATGACATCCTATTGCCCATATAGTCCTCAATATGGCAAAAAGGGTGTCATTTTAGAGGAAATCTCCGGTTTGTAGACTGGAGTTTATTTTTCAACTATTTCTTCTGTCAGTTTACCTACAGATTCTTTCATTCCAAACATCCCAGTTAGTTTTCATTTTGAACAAGCCATTCATTTGTAATTATATTTTAATAACATTGTCTTTGTAATAAAAAGGTGTAGATTGAATAGAAGGGTGCTTACATCTTAATTACTTATTGATGAGCACAAATAAGATATGTTTAAACATTTGAAAGGCATATACCTTTTTAGTAATCCTTTTATTTATTTGAGACACTAAAATAGTATTCTTAGCATTTTTATTTGTTCTTTTGTATCAGTTTGTTTCTTCCGTTGTAAGTCTAGTAAGATATTTGCCAGTATTTTTTTTATATATAGAATTTGTTTTATGATTAAACTTTTTCGTTCTTATACAAAGTGACCAAGTTAAGATTTCCCCATGAGTAGTTCAGTTCTGTGCTACTGGCCATTACGTGAGACAGAGCATTAATACACTCGTGTTTAATGGAATTGTCTTTCATTGTTTTTGAGTGAGCAACTATTTTAGCATCACAATTCAATGTGAATGTCTTGTGCTGTATTATCGTTCCAATATCTACTCCAAGGCCAACTTTACAGCACTCCAGAGTATCTGCATTGTGAGCTTGTTCTTTTCCTACAGTATATTGTTATTTGATTGTGTGTCAGACTGTAATTTAAAGAGCTGGGATATTTATTGCCACAAAAGAGACCTTATATCAGGGCTGCCTAAACCTGTTCCTGGAGATCTACTGTCCTGTAGGTTTCTCTCTGACCTCACTTGTGATGAACCTGATTCAGCTTTTTTAAATAAAGCTAATTATTAGAATCGGGTTTGCTAAATTAGGGTTGCAGGGAGAACCTAAAACACAGTAGCTCTGCAGGAAAAGCGTTGCGCAGCCCTGCCTTCTATATTTTGATTGCACTTTCGTCCATGTTCAAAAAATAGTCAGATACGAGGTACAATTGTACTGTTGTGTTCAGCTCAGCATACTATTCTACAATTAAAGACCATATCTAAAGGTAAACCTGGACAATGCACTGGATGATTCAAACCTTTAGTCCATTTCATTCAGAATAGGAAATAACCTAGTGTTTTATTAGAAAATGTGTTAAATGAACACTTAAAGGAATTATTGTATTCCCCCTTGTTAGACTTAGCTTTCACAACCTGAATATTCAAATCCCTCATGGCTAGTGGGTCTTCTGTTGTCTAAGCCTCCTGTATAATGTACTTGCAATAAAATCTTTTTTGGCTCTTTGAATTCAAAACCTTGTAGGTTTTATTTCTATGTGGGTAGTTGCATATATTAATTAAATATTAACTACACATTTGATGATCCTCTTTCCATTCAACAGGTAACAAGATTGTGGGAGAGGTGGTGTTGCAGAACTATATCTCTTCATACAGTTTTATCTGAATGGCTTCTACAGATCATGTAAACAAACTAAGTCAGTTCACTTCATTGATTTTGATAGAAATCTCCCAAGACAAAACCTTACCCCACACTACAGCCTTTATTGAACACGGGAAAACAAATGATTAAGAAATTAGTACAATGTAAGGTACATAAGCAGTGCTTTCATCTGTTTGAAAAAAATGTGTGCATGTAAAATCTGAAACGCATTTCAGGCAAAACAAATGGTAGTTAACTTAGTTTATATACTTCATTAAAACATACATTCGTAACAAATATTTGAGATTATACATATAATATTTTCTCAGAAAATAAGCCTGAACTGTCACTCTTGGACATAAAACTTGTGCACTTGTGCAGAACTAAACTCAACAATTTCATTCATACAGAGCTATACATTTGCAGAGACAGAAAAAGCAATAAGAACTATTTTCATTGAAGAGTTGGAGGCCTCTTCCCCCCCCACTGTTTTGTGGCTGTGGATTCACCGTGTTCCGGCTGCGCTGTAATTGGATGGTGGGATGTCCTGATCTGACACGAACGAGGTGGGGGCAGGTGTGTCGGCGACAACGGGTGACAGGACGTGACGACAGACAGGGCAAGTGCCCGACTAGAGAGAGGATATCAGAAAATCAGTGTGAACAATGCCGTCACTCAACAATCTGACACTGGCCAGGTGCCAAGATAAGGACACTGGTGGACTCAAGCCTGTCACTTAAATCTAAACAAATAAAAATAATAAACACACTGTCCCCCACAAACACTACAGCACCATTCCTTGAGCCAACTAATCCATGTTTATTAAGATGTGTAGATTAATAAAAATCCTGCCCACTCACTGGAAATCAAAACTTAATAGCGCACGATGGATTTCAGTTGGTTACCATAGTGACCCCTTGGGGCAATCAAGGGTAATTTTGTAAATCCTCGAAGAAAGGCCGCAGATTTCACCACTGCGGTCGAGCACAAGAAGCGCGAGTAAACGGTTTGGAACAGACCGACCAAGTTATTCCCAAGCACACGTGGGCTCCTCAAATGAGCTCCGTCAACACACTTACCTTCTGGAGCCAGAGAGTCACGCAGATCTTGTGGAACATGTGGTGGCATGGCAGCTGGGTGGCAATCTCGTCTTTGACGTACTCACAGCAGCAGATGGCACAGCACTGCTCCTGCCCTGGAGAGAGAGAGCGGGGCGGGAGAACACAGACACAGATTGAGGGATAAGAAGAGAAGGGAGATGAGGTGAGGGGGAACAAGAGGCTAAAAAGAGATGCCAAGTGGTGCATGGGAAGTCCTGACGATAAGTATTAGAGAGCAGAACCATGCCACCTATCACTAGGTTTCGCGATGTTGCGAGCTCTTCTGTATTCACGGTGCCACGCATTCCACCAGGAACCGATCCCTCGATCCACGCACACACACTTGGAGCCCCTCGCTCCGACACGTGGCATGACGAATGACGGCCATCTTGCCTCGGTGCCCGTGGGACTTGATTTATTCCAGAGGACGTGCAGCATCATAAACCTGACGTGGCACCGCTGCATAAGAATGTTCTCTGCTCCCTCTCTCACACATTTACATTACGCGGCCATCATTCATATTATGCATTGCTTGGCATGCCTCAAATTATTTATTTTCATGACACCCGCATCGCTTTTCTTGAAAGCAAACACCACAGAGGTAACAACAGCAGTGGGTTATTTCCATATGGAAGGCATCGATGTGTTGAGAAATTGAGGCCGTTGAAGCTTCCCATTCTTATGATCGATTCTGGGGTAGAGACTTTAAAAACACAGTAATCCAAGTTTTCAAATGAGAAGCTTGCTTGTTTTGGTCGGCTAAAAGTAAATCTGACTGAGGGGAGGTTTTCAAATTTTAAAAAGTGGTATTAGCTAGGGTTATTACAATAGGTGTCCAGATTACAGGACTAATCCTACTCTCTCCACTGAAAACCCCCAGAGACCCAGGATATGGAATCCTTTACATTTAACCCCAGAATGCGCAAGTCTGCATTGTTGCAAATACAATGCTAGCCACTGCACACATTAACAACACAGCCAGTTGACTTGGAAGTGGCAGGTTGGGCCGGTCTGGTTAGACACGCGGTCCCCTAGCTCTGGGAACGTACCACTGTGGTCCTGCAGTATGGTGATCTGAGGCAAGCCCTCGATGACCTGCTCCGTGGCTGGGGGGTGGGCCTGCTCCACGTCGATGGCCAGAGACTCCAGGTGAGCCAGAGCTGCCTGTCAATCAAACAAAAGAAGTCCCTGTGGATTTAAATGGTCGTAGCAATGGAAGAACAGTGTAGTTAGTTCCCTAACAGGGATACAATTAGAGAGTTATCCCAAAATAAATGACAAGCCAGTAAATGTTACCGTTACCGTACAAATGGGAGCGAGCGTTTTTACTCAACGTGTATTTTAATTAGCACACAAACAGCAGCGCAAACAAAACCCAGTTTGAGCGGCATATCACCAGAGCTAAAGCTCCTCACACAGGTTGTTGCTGCTGTGAACCAAGCGAGGTCACTGCGTGACAATTTTGAAATGCGACCAGGTGTAAAGCAAGAGTGTAATTGAAGGGCGCCTCCGATTCAGCAAGAAATGAGAAGACAATGGCACGTCTATTACCACTTTGTGAGCTGGAGGCGGTATAACTTTTTAAAACATATTCCTAACTGTTTAACACCTGAACATATTTTTTTGCATTTGCCTTTTTTAATGTATTGGGGAAGACCCATCATTTTTGTAAGTTGCCCTTACCCCCCCCCCCCC